>VUQG01044365.1:47164-72629 GCA_015106755.1 Etia nguti
TGACTGCATATCTTAGAAAAAACACTGAAAATATGGATTCTTTTACCGTGTGACTTTTCTCATTTGGACAGCATTCCTTTTAAAGCAGTAATGCTTCTGCAGACATAAACATCATACAACAATGAGCGCAGTGAGAGAATTTTGATGAAACTTTTATTTACTGGCTCCCCTCAAAGTAAGCTGTCACATAATCACCCAGCGCTCTTTATTTTGAGTTACACATCTTCCTATGTCGGTGCCACCTGATTCTCAGAGAACAGCCTCACTCCCATCCCATTTCCTGCACGGCGGCTATAATGAATCTTTTATGATTTCATAATACATCCAATTATTCCACCCCTGTTAAAATCACAGTGCACCACCTGGAACCACTTTGGCTTCCCTTTCTTCCAATTTCCCTGCCTCATTTGCTTGCATATTCTCACCAAATATGTAAATGAAAATAACCAATCTTAGAGAGCCAAAGAGTAGGGAAGAATATTTAAGGCTTCTGCCTCAGATAGTAAAGCTGATCCTGCCCAAACACTTGTAACACTGGGAAATGTTCTTTGTTATAATAGTGTCTCCTAATTCACACCAGCAGTCAGTAGTCATAATTTGCTTTTTGCACTTTCTGTGTCGAGTGAGGGAAGGACAGAGCCATGCACTCCGAGCTGAGAGGCCTTTACAGAGCAAAGCAGAAGAAATTGAGGGAAGAGAGAGGGCCAAGCTGCTGCAGTCATTCCAATATTCGGTAATCGCTTCTCCACAAATCAACTGATGAGTTAAAGCTATCTGTCTGGGAAGCTGCTTTACCATAAAAGACATCCAAAAGTAAATGAAGGAAGACTTACAATAAAACTCTAGATTGCCAATGTGGTTTCTGCACAAATAGTCTGATTTATTTTGCAGCAGAGAGATGACATTTTATTTGCATGTCTCAGTGCTGTCCCTGCTTCTATATTGTCAGTGGCAGTAACATAGTGGAACTAACTGCGTCAGGTACAGACATTTAGACATGAGTGAAACCTCATGAGCAGATTTCTGAAAACACCATTTCCAGCTTGACTTTTTTCATTTCTTCTATTTCCAATTTCATCTTTTATCATCCAGCTGCTGTTGTCAGCTGCAGTAAACACAAATCAAGAGTCCTGATCAGTTCACATAGCCTGTTCCTGTTTTCATAGAGCCTGCAACACGGATTTACATTTTTAAGGACGTCCACATACACGCTACAGACACCAGATGGAAAAGCTCATTTTTGCCAAACTTCATCGCTGTTCACTGCGTAATTTGGGGTTGTACTCCAAGCTCAAGAGCACTGAGTCTTAACTTGTTAGTGTATTGATGCAAATTATTTAAAAAATATTTCTTTGCACATAATGTCTTTGTATTAATATGATATGTGATATGTTGGTATGAAATCAGAATAAAAAAACAAACCCTCATCAAACAAATCAAAGGAAAGACCTTGACACCACAGGCAAGGCTTATGGCCTGAGAGTAATGGGATGCAGTGAATTTGTTGATAGTTAGAGAGAGGGATACAAAGGTTAGTGTCAATATCTAATTGTTCTAAGCAACCCTTTTTATTCAGTGATGAAATGTTTTCATTCTGAGGTCTGACAATGACAATACTTACACTAACAGGAAATTAGGGGAGACTGAATGGTTTGATAAGGATGGGTGTGATGCAAGCAATCGTTATGATCCTCACAGTAAGCAGATCTCAGTCCACCAGAAGACCTATGGGCACCAAAAAGCTCAATATACTTTTACAGCAGACTTTCTGCTGAATTTGAATCAGCACCAAAGCACCATAGCCCAATTTCACGCCCTTCATATCTTCATTATACAATGCTAGCGGTCTGTAATAGAAAATACTCTATATTTGTCATTAATTAGAGTCTTGGCTTGACCCTCAAGCACTGCAGGAAAACCACAATATTTAGCAGTTTCTTTAAAGTAACTCAGCCACTTTATAAATGAAGGAATGAGCTTGCGGTGGCGCTCGCCCCTTGGGCAATTTACCTTTGCAGTGCAAATTAAGAAATGCTAGCTCCCTTGTTTAATTTGCTTTACATGAGAGAGCTTCCTTTGTCCCCAAGGAAAAAGGAAGCTCTCACATAGTGGTGAGCTCAATTGTAACCACAAGGAAACACTGTTTTTTTTTTTTTAATAGTCCAGATCATCAGTCACACAGATAAAATACACCATTTTTTCTCAATAAAATGTGAAAGGCAAAAGGAAAACAGCTAGATGAACTGGTTGGACTACAAGGGAACATATGGACATACTCTGGGATGAAATGGACTCATATTGAACTTTTATTTTTTATATTTTTTGGATCACAACTGCAATGTCTATAAATATTTCATCAGAGCTTAAATGGACCAATAGATATTTTTCTTCATTAGTCTCCCTCTATCTTTAAGCCATTACATTATTCAAACACACAGGACATTTTGGATCCACCTGCTATTTTTAATCAGACTGTGTTTACTGTAAAAACACACTTAGATGCTCTGCACAGTGCATACCTGCTTCACATTTAAAAGCAGAACCATAGAGAGTAGAAAAGATGTTTGTAGCCACTGTGATGTCACCTAGTGATTGATAAAGTCTCTTGATGATGCCACGAGCTAAACATGTTGTCTTTTGATATCTTGAGGCTTTAAAATGGGATGCGAGGAAGGCATCTGATTGTTAAACCACAACCTCATTTGTTGACAACTGTCAGCCAATGAGAATATTCTGGATAATATCCTCCATTGCCTCCTTTTTGATTCTTCACCTCAACTGGTTGAGGTAGATTACACTTAAAAGGGGTTTTTTTCCTTCTCAAGTTCCAAAGTCACCAAGTGCTTGCTCACAGGGGGTCGTCTCATGGTTGAGGTGTCTTTCTAATGTCTTATATCACTGTTGTAAATTATAAATAAAATTTCAATAAAATTGAATTTAGTCAAATAACTATAATTTACGAAATGGTATTAATGTTATATTTAATATGACCCAAAACGAGAGGTGAGACCATAAACTCATCATTGTTTTTGTTGAGGTCAGGGTCAAGGGCTGTTTTCTCTTAAGCATAATTCAAAATCTGTGTACGGATTTCTGTGTGTAGAAGCGCATGAAATAAATACAAATAAATGCAAACACGGCTTCATGACACTCATCTTTTATCAAGGTGGATGTCAGTGTAAGCTGTTTCTATCACATTTAAGCTGAGACTGAATTATGTGTAATTTCTATACAAAACTTAACACAAGTATGAAAAAAAGTGTTTTTCATAGTTTTTTTTTTCCGAACCACAGAACTGTTTAGCCTGCAGCACTGTTTTTTAAAAAATAAAACTTGAGTCTATCCATTGTATGGTCAGACTTAGCAATGACAACACACAGACGTCCGAGCTCCATATATCGGTTGTTAAGCTTAACGTAGGAAAGCTTTACAAACATTCAGAGATTAAATTTCACACTTGCTTTACTTCTCTGGGATAGCTTGCTCGGAGATGAAAGGCAGCACGTAGCGAGGCTCCAGATGCTTTCAGTGTGAAGTAACTCCAGACCGCCGACAAGTCTCGCCCGCAACAGCCGCTCTATCACGTGACGCATACTGCTCCGACATGCTAAGGTCACTACCTGGGTTACGCCATGTCGCAAGTTTTGTGAGGTGCTTTTGTGATATTTAATGGATCGGGTTACATTTTTTATTTCTCCCCGATATCCGATCCAGTAATTTAGGTCAGGATCGGACCGATACTGTATATCGGATCCGTCCATCCCTACTTGTGCTATAATATCGCTCTTCTACTCAGCTGATTGATGGACCAACAACAGTTGAAGCAAACGTGACCCTCAGTCCGGATCTACCATATACTTTGTACACTGCTTCCATCTGACAAAAGTGCTGTCTGCAGGTAGATGAACCATCCCAGAACTGCCAGCTGACTGTCATGGTTTGGTGCTGTCGCAGACAGGAACCAAATGCAGGACTCAAAAACAAAGGAATGAACCAAGGGAGGCAGCTTTATTGCTCTATTAAAATATCCATACAAAAACTCAGAAGGCTAGAAGCTAGAAACACACAACTCAAACTAGGAAACTAAACTGGGAAACAGAACTAGGACATTACCAGGAGCACGGAGAAAACACACAGCAATGAGGGTACGATGCGACAACAGACAGAGGGCTTAAATACACAAGGGAGTAACGAGACAAGGGAGTAACGAGACAAGGGAGTAACGAGACAAGGGAGTAACGAGACAATGGGAAACAGCTGGGACTAATCTGACACAGCGAGATGGGGAGGAAGCCAAACTGAATACACTAAACACAACACAAGGAACTATCAAAATAAAACAGGAAACGCACAGACCGATACTCAGACTCAAGACAAGCGAGCTCAACACAGTGACTGGGGAGACACAGGGAACATAGAGTGTCTACACAGAGTAGACACAGGAACAGAGACTAAACACAGGCTAAGATAAATACTAAGGGAGGAAGAACTAAGATCACTAAAAACTTAAGAAATGAAGATAACCAGAACCATGAATAACAATAATCAAAGAATATTAAACCAAAAACACCACAAACACTGGGTCACTAGACCCAGTACCGTGACACTGACTGTGAAAGGACGGCCTTTGCTGAACTATAAATTCCACTTCAGACATCTGTAGAGTTCTTGTGCAACCACAGATATTGTCCTCTGGTGGCCATTAAAAAGAATGGCCAGTATTAAAAAAAAAAGAATGGACTTCCACATTGGCTTCATTTTCTACACCTGGTAGCTCTGTCTTTTATACTGTCTATGAAGAGAAAACTGATTTGGTCATGTGACTAACTCAGCCTTGGCAGAAATGGGGAGCGGGCTGTCACCACTGCAAGTCGTTTGTCACTGTGTCCTCCGCGTAGATTATGTGTCAGATTAGAAAATGCCCCTGTCAGCTGCTCAGACAGGTGGCCAACCCAGATACATCATGCTGGCTCTCGCACACTGCATTTACACACTCACTGCTTGAAATACACAGACGTGCAGTATGAATCACCCTTTAAACTGTGCATGCACACTTTGCCGAAACACACACGTGATCATATAATTTACAGTTAGCACATAGAATCATTGTTGTTGCAGTTACACTCTGATGCTTCTAATTTAGAAGAAGGTTATCACAGATGGAATAAACCAACTACACGTGTAAAGCAATGATCTGTAAAGACCTGTTTGTCTTTAGTTAAGCTTCTTTTCTCAGGAGGATATAAACAAGCAGTCACCTTTTCTCCATTTATCATCAAAGCCTGTCCTTTCATCCAAAACACATCAGTTATTGCTCTGCTATAAAACAAAGGCTGTCTGCAACAATATATTAACTTTCTGACAGCTAGTTAATAGCTAATAAGTCCTTATAATAAATAAATTATATCATAACTTTAGAAGTAACAATAGTTGCATAACACTTTTATAGTTAAATTAGACATTCAAAAGTCGCAACACTTATTAACGGTTTATAGACTGTCAATAAAATGTTAAGTTGAAAATCATCAGTTACCATGGTAGATTCATTTCACTGGGTGGCAATGAAACAAAAAAACATTTTGCAGTTTCTTTGAAGATTTCTTCTAGTACAGTGTGTTTAATAATTTCAGACGCCTGGTTTTCTCAAAGTCAGAAAGAAACTACAGTATCCTCGTAATGTGAGTTTGATTGTCCCCAGATTTAACAGACCAACTTGAACTTATAGAGTGAAACTCATCATTTGGGCGTTTTGAAATGGAAGTAGAAAGTTAATAAATGACCTTCAAAAGTGTTGGCTACATGAAGTCAGCAGTCTGTGCTACAACGTCCTGCAGCAGGAGTCTTAGTAAATATACAATAGATCTAATATATATAATATATATTCTTTCACCTTGGTGAGGATCTGTAGCGATTACTCTTAATAACAGCAGGTTCCACTCCGGACACCTGTCAGATCACCCCTCTGTGCCAGAAACAGTCTGTGTTTCACCTCCTCCTGTTGAAACCAACACCGGGGAGCTCTGTGGGGAGGATTAATGAAGCCCTTCATGCTCCAAACCAACCAAATGATAAGTGGCTAAGTTATCAGAGCCTGTGAGTGAAAACTGCATTCACGGGTGTGAAGCGTCCAACAAGTCAGTGGCAAAGCTATTTGTGATGACATGAGACGCACTGGTTTTATTGAAACAAGGACTTTGGGATTTTCACATGTGGTGATGAAAAGCATAGCAATAGCCTGATGGTTCTGCTATTCTGTGTTTGATTTGAAATAAAAACAACCAACCATATAATTTTCATAGCTACTTCATTATTTTGACACATTTCTCATGAAATTAATTAGGTTTCAAGTCCTCTAGGGAACGTCGTATTGTCGTGTCAGTTAATCTGTCAGTTAGTTGACAACTTAAGTCCAAATAAAATATCTTAACAAAGTTGTCTTGCATGTCTCGTTATTACTTCTACTTGAATCTAATCTATTGCAGACTATAAACTGTATCAGCAGCTTTGGCTATCCAGTAATACATCTATTGCTTTTGATGTCTCATGTTGGGCACCATGAGGGTTAATACTGTTATTTCGCAGCAAGGAAACCCCTGGCTCAAATCCAGTCTGGGGCCTTTATGTGGCTGCATTGGTTCTCTCTGGGTACTCTGACACCACCCCATAGTCCAAAAACATGCATGGGGTTAGCTTAATTGATCATTCTAAATTCACTGCGGATGTAAATGCGCACATCATGTGTCAGCCCTGCAACAGATTAGCAATCTGTCCTGGGTTTAGTTTGTTCCTGGATTATTTTCCTTGCTGGTTTTTTAAACGGTGGCACTGAGTGGAGGAAACTTGGTGGAGTGGAGTGAATATGAGCTTACAAGCAGTCTAATTGCCATTGAACTAACAGTCAGTAATTAATTGGTCTCTTCCTCCCTCTGGGGGCAGTGGGATGTGATGGGTGGTCTGAAGTGTTGTTGTGGCTACCTTTGCCTCTGTCATCAATATTACCACCATATCTAGGCAGCACATCATCTCCCTTGATAAATGGTTCATTAGCTTCTATTACAGTGTCACTGCGCCACACTTGTCTGCATGCCAAGAACTATAACAGGGAAGAAAGTGGTTTTTTCCCTGCCTTCAGCCTGCCACTTACTTCGAGAGACATTTGTTACTCCTTCAATGACTTCCAGCATTATTTAGTTATAATTTTGTTTTTGCACCAAGCGACTGAGTAATTTGTCTGGCACTGTTGGGGCAATCATTCACCAGAATTAAAAAAAAAAGAGCTTTTAAAAAAGGAGGCCTGCAAATACCAGGGAAATGAGACTGAACCTGTGGTAGCTCCACAGCATGAATAAACTAAAGGGTTTCAGAAGTTCATCTGAATACAGATGAAATTGAGATCTTCAAGCCTCTTAGAAGTGGCGGAAAAATACCCCCCCCCCCCTTTCTTTTTTTCACTCCTAACTCAGTTGTCCTGTCTCCCACACGTATTAATAAATTAACCTTATGTGGCGCCTGTTTTTTGTTCATGTTTGTAGAGGATGGAGGATATAATATTTTTTTTATAGCCAGATATATGATATAGCCTCTTATCAGCCAAGGAGCCAGATACAGAGACACATACGCACAAAGTGGCCCGTGAAAGCCACTTATCTCAGTAATTCATTGGGGCGGTTGCGGGGGCGTGAGATGGTCCACTGGCTGTGGCAGACAGAGGAATTCATTGCAGGCTCTGCCATTCATAGCTGACTGCTCTCTCTCTCTGGCAGTCTGAGCTACATCGTCGTGACATCTGTATGACACGCTAAGTACATGATGTCGGCTACAGCTCAAAAGATCTGTCTTCTCAGTGAGGATGGGCAGAGCCCGTGAATGTGAGCATGCCTGTGTGTGTGTGCCGTCATGTACTGTATGTTTCAATGGCTGCTTGATGCATGCTGTCAAAATGGTGCAACGTGTGCGAGTATGTCTGGCTAGGCGAACGTGCGTGCTGCGAGTGTGCAGACTGTGTTCTTCCTCCCTTGTTCCTAAAGGATGTCGAGTTGAAAAAAATAAATTGAGTTTGACGCACTTTTCTCCATCCTGACTGCAGATAGGATCTCTATTAATTAGTTGTTATTGGAAAGTTGGAGTGCTGTTCTAATGTGGAGGCTAAAGCAGCGGCCTTCATTAATATTGGCTCGCCGATTAAAGTATTCCGATCTGTTCCATTACACCCTTACGCACATGCCCATCACAGCTGTTTTATCCATTATGTCCATTACATTTGCATAGAAAAATGCTGCTTTTTGTTCTCTTTATTACAATCTGCTGTCACACAATCTTGACGCATTCTGCTGTTGCCAGTTGTAAAGATTTGATTTTCTCCTCTAAACATTGGCGAATTGTTTGTCTCAACAACTGCTGTTAGAGAGCAAGTGAAGTGCGTTGTATTGGTGTTACAGCAGCGGCTTATTTGTAAGAATAAAGGTGTGTTGAGCAAGTAAGCAACGCTATTTTTTCCTTGTCCAGCATTATTGAAGGGAATTTGATCATGTATGTCTTCATCTGCCTCCAACACCCAGTCTGAGCTTTCAAATGTAACATGCTGATGGGCTGGATGTGATCAAGTCCACCAAGTTCTTTTTTTTTCAGCATGCTACTTTGTGCATTAACACCGTACAAGTTTTTGCAAATTTTGACCTGATGATGGTGAAACCTGGTGCTTTTGCTACGTCTTTATACCAATATTTCTTTAAACATTTCAGTGTTAACCATGAATATCAGCCTCACTTGACCAAGCACGTTCATTAATTGACCTGTGAACAAATGAAGAAAACCACAATTGAATAGAAAATTCTGAAAAAGCACATGTAACATAATGGAAGTTGAAGGAAACGGCAGAACGGCAGTCCCCGCCCCCCCCCAAAAAATTACGACAGAAATGTTTTTGTGGAGACAATAAGGTGACAGAGCAGTTGCAGAATTGACAAGCTAACAATACAGCTAATAGCAAACATATATCTACAGTATTGTATTAATCATGTGACAAACATTATCTGTTTTCTCCATCACAACACTGAAGAGTCCTCCACTTCTTTTAAGCGTATCTCAGAGCAGTCCTTCGCATGTATTGGTTTCTTCTACAGCTGTTCTGTCACGTTAATGTCTTCTGTTGTGTTTTGTGTGCTGTTGCATGGAAATGCTGGGGCTTTTGACCTCTCAGGGCCACCATATGAACGTGTTTCTCTAGTCACAAAAGACTTCTGTGCAGATACAAGAGTCAGTCTGCCATAAAAGTCTCCAAATAAGACATCACAGATCTGAGTGCTTCTTGTACACAGAGCACAGCTTTGGTGAGACTGTGTGATGCATGGCTTTGTCAGACTGCACGGCGGACTGGCAGATGGAACAGGATCGTAAGTGGGTTGCTTTAAATTAAGGAGCAGAGTCATTTGAGCTAATTAACAGAGCTAATCATCACTGTGTGCAAACATGCCACTCCACCAGAAGTGCATTCTGTAAATGCACTTTAGAGAGATGATTTTTACACCTTAGCCCCTATATAGGCATCTCTTCAGTCAGTTGGCCTAATGTCCAATTGGCACAATCCTAGGATGCTCTAAATTTTAAACTTTGCCCCCCCTAGACCCCCCTCCCAGGATTCATTTTATAGAGATTGTGTTTGTAGAAAGATTTTTATGGAAATCCATCCAGCTGATGAGATATTTGGACAAAAGGAATGGTAAACTAACAATCTTGTAATCTTACAAGTCACTACTTAGGAAGAGTCACTTCTTGAAGTAAAATTTAAATAAAACTGTCAGACTGTCACAATCAAAAACTAAAAACAAAGAGAAAGCAAAAAGGTCATTTTGGATGGCTAGAATAGTCATGGTGGGAAAACAAGACTTTTATTAAGGCAATTTTAAAATCATACCTATCAGTAGTATGTATTTATAGGGATACACTAATACCTTTTTCTTCTGCTTCCTTTGCAAAAAGGGACCAATGAAGTCATGACTTAGTGATTTTTTTGTTAAAACTGGGAAGAAACAGGGTGAAGGATTCATGTGAGGTAAAAAGGAAGGCTGAGTTCACTTGTCTGCACTGCTTACGGCCATGAAGAGATGAGGTCAGAGGTAAGGATGCCAAAATGAAATAGATGAGCCCTGAATTGATATTAATGACAGTGAATTAATGTCCTGAGGAAATGCCATCACACCGGGAGGTTGAAATAAGATTAGTGCATGCACAGCCAATAACTGCTCAAGTGTATGTGACATAGAGACAGTGTGTCAGCATGAAGAAATAATGAGGGAAAATATAGAAAGCAACCAAAAATTACCCTCATGTCCATATTTATAGCCTGCATGCATCCTGACATTCGCACTAAATGCTGTCGTGTCCCAGTTAGCTCTTTCCCATTACAACATCTGAGCTGTCTAAAATGATTTACTACGCTGCAAATACTACACATTTTGTTTTCATTCCTTTCCTGTCAGAGTATCTATACCATTGCATCTTTTTCTTCTGATTGTATTACCGGTGAAGATCTTCATTTGCTCCCCGTCACGCACACGGAAGACCTCCTCAAATCATCTTCCAGCTATTTCAAATATCAACGTATTGAAATGCTGCGTTGTGTCACTCACAGAAACCCACTTGGCAGATTAGTGGCAAATAGAGGAAGCCGTGTTTAAACAGTGTCTAATCCGTTAATTGAATGCAGATTTATTCAAGCCCTGTGGTTGGACTGGATTTAACACACTCTGCTAAGAGCAGAGGGGAGGAGGGGTACTGCCGGTCTGCGTGGGTCATACCAGGCTGCCGCAGATTGAAAATTGATTCTCGAGCCTTTTTAGGAAACCGCTGTCATTTATGTGTCATATTAAATCCTGCCCTGCTGTCCTAGTTAGCAACACCAGGTTTAACCTCATATGCTCGTATGCTGTCAGCGCTCTAACACATTCACCCGACTGCGCTGTGAAAATCACCTTCTATATCACTTTGGCTGTGTAAATGTATGTCACATTCAGGCAATCAAAAAATCCTTCAGTCAATTATATGAGGTTTCCATCACTGTTATAGTCACAGATCATACTGGTCAGTCTTACAGCCCGAAGCAGATATGTGTCTATGATTACAGCACGAGGCTTCATTATTATTCTGCTGCTGCTCAGATACTGTAT
The DNA here is from genome assembly GCA_015106755.1 of Etia nguti. Taxonomy (NCBI): domain Eukaryota; kingdom Metazoa; phylum Chordata; class Actinopteri; order Cichliformes; family Cichlidae; genus Etia; species Etia nguti. Next base: position 58,330 of record VUQG01044365.1, read on the forward strand.
ATTATGATGATGGCAGACATGCCTGAGGTGACACCACCTCAGTGGTGAGCGTATTTTATATCCTGGAGAATGACAAGAGAGTCATATTCTGCCAGTGAGAGCAGAGCCGCTGAGCAGTGACTACATGTTTAAGTGTGTAAAATACAATGAAATACAGTGTGAAAACATAATGTAAATAACACAAGTGAATGCTTCAGGGTTGAACTAAATTCATGAGACGTACAGAGAAAGCAGTTTGTGTCGTGGACTATGACCTCCCAGGACGAAGTTACAGAAAACAAATGTATTCAGGGCATTTATGTCACAGTGTGCTATAGATCGACAACCTGTCAAATCTATTAAATAAACACTGTATAATAAGCTCTGCGCTGTAATTTTTTCAGTGCTGACACAGTGAAAGGATAGCATTTAATTCCCACTGAGACCAAATCCATGCAATGGTGTTGTTCATCCTGGAAATAAATGAGCTAATTGGAGATATACAATACTGTCAAAAGTATTCGCTCACCTGCCTTTACATGCATTTGAACTTAATTCACATCCCATTCTTTATCCATAGCGTTTAATATGATATCGGCCCACCCTTTGCAGCTGTAACAGCTCCAGCTCTTTTGGGAAGGCTTTCCACAAGGTTCAACAAGAGTGTGTTTATGGGGGAATTTTGGACCATTGTTCCAGAACTGCATTTGTGAGATCAGACACTGATGTTTGACAAGAAGGCCTGGCTTGCAGTCTCTGCTGTAATTCATTCCAAAGGTATTCTGTCAGGTTGGGGTCAGGACTCTGCGCAGGCCAGTCATGTTTTTCCACGCCAAGTTTCTACAGATCCAGTCACTACAGACCTCCAAACTTCATGTGGCCTTCAGATTAGCTCAACAACAGTGTGTAGAGAGCTTCATTGAATGGATTTTCATGGCAGCTGCATCCAAACCTTACATCACCAAGCACAATGCAAAGTGTCAAATGCAGTGGTGTAAAGCTCACCACCACTGGACTCTAGAGCAGTGGAGACCTGTTCTCTTTCATGGCGAATCAAGCTTCTCTGTCTGGCAAATCTGGGTTTGACAGTTGCCAGGAGAACAGTACTTGTCTGACTGCGTTGTGCCAAGTGTAAAGTTTGGTGGAGGGGGGATTATGGTGAGGGGTTGTTTTTCAGAAGCGGGGCTTGACCTCTTAGTTCAAGTAAAAGGAAATCTTAATGCTTTAGCACACAAAGACATTTTGGACAATTTCATGCTCCCAACTTTACAGGAACAGTTTTGATATGGCCCCTTCCTGTTACAACATGCCTGCAAACTAGTGCATAAAGCTAGGTCCATGAATGAGCAAGTTTAGTGAGCTTCTTCAAAAAATGTTTGTAGAAGCACTCGCCATGCCTAGATGGTTGATTTTATGCACCTGTGGCCATGAAAGTGATTGGAACTCCTGAATTCAGTGAATGGGGGAGTGAATACTTTTTGGCAGTATAGTGTATGTTTGCATTTTTGGACACCCCCTCCAACCTGTTTTACTCCCTGGCTTTATGGTCTTGCAACTACTACTCTAGTGGCAAGTCTTCTGGCTCTACTCATCTGGCCTCTGAATGGATTTTCACAGCCAGCAGCAAATAAAAGGGCTCATAATAGCTTTAATATAAGTAATAACTGGTATTAGAGTTTTGATTATTTGAGTATCCATCTGCACTAAATGGATAATTCACTCCAATTTCCAAAGCATTCAGGTGGTTTGGCACTTAAAATGCCATGGTTCATAAAAAAGTCTTGATTATTCTTTGTAGCCGACGTTCATTTTCACCTAAATAATTTTGAAAATATACAATAAAAGTAGTGCACAAAATGTAAGCCTGTAACATAATGACAAACTCGGACAACTGGTAAGTGGACTTGTTGTTATAAAGTATAAAACAACAAGATATATGTTATACCGTGCTTTTTTTTGCACATGAATGCTCATAAGCACTACAACATGTGTCCTTCATCCAAGCACTTTATTTCCTATGTAAGTGCTTTCTGTCTAACATTTATACACTGATGAACACATTGGGAGCAACTCAGGATTCTGGATAAATGTCCAGTCTGTCACCGATCCTCCACCACTATTGGAGCTACTGTGCAGTGTGAGAAAAACACTAAACAAAATGAATAACCTCTTTTTAATCTGCTCCCATGCAAAGACAAGCAGTTCCGGCTTGTTTCCTAGACTGCTGTTTTTCACACTCTCGCGTATAATAAAAATTGTCAGGCCCTGGGAATTAGAAATGATCTATGCATCCACTGTCAGCATTTGTTGGCTTATTTACCTTTGCAGGCAGGATAATTTTCCCCACCGACACCATCAGAGGTCCAATAGAACAAATTCCCAGCTCCTCTAAAGCATCAGCGTATTAATCATGTATTTTAATTTGCCAGTGTCCCCATGTTGCTCTTTTTCTGCTTATGAGGCCCGTTAACCTGTTTGTGTATAGTTTGCAACACATTGCATTAATATGCTGCTGTGATTCCGGACCAAGTTAGCGCAGCACAATGATTAAAACCATTCTCATCAGCAAGTAATTCACGAGGGGATGCCAAAGTCATTAAAAGCTCAAATACTCTATCATTTCCTCCAGATAATCAAACTGAATAATGGAGTGGTGGTAAATGCCTAGGGCTGTGCTCTTATTAATCAGCTACTGAGGGCTTGTATGTGTGTTTTCGTATGCATGTTTGTGCATATTAGGTATATTTCTGCTTGCATGCTATAACCATCTATTGCAGGGCTAAGACACAGAAAAAGACAACCATTCACACCAATTAACCTTACGTGGATGTCTTTGGACTGTGAGAGGAAGCTGTAGTACCCACTGGGGAAAGACTTCTTGTGTGGAGTCTCCATATCTGTGTAGGTTCTGTCTTTGCTGTTTTCATCTGTTGCAGGAACCAGGAGAAAGACAACCTCTCTACTTTTAAGCTTAGACTGAAAGCGTATAGTTATGGCTGGATCAGGTCCCCCTGAACCCTCTCTTAGTTTTACACTGCACACAACCACTTTTGTCTACGCCCAGGTGCTTTCTATCTAGCGTTCATACATGACGTGATTGAACTGAATGGTAAAGATGGGGACATATCAGAGAGCATCTTGGGGTTACAAGGATACTTTTGCATACAGAATGGATCAGCCGGGATTGAACCACCAAACCTTCCAGTAAGAAGATAAACCACTCTACCTCCTGAGCCCCTCCATGTACTCCATATTCTTCCTGTTAAAAGGGAGTTCTTCCTTCCCATTGTCGCCAAGTGTTTGCTCATAGCGGGTTTGTGATTATTGGGATTTTCTCTTTATCATTGTAAGTCTGCACCTTACAATATAAAGAGACTTGAGGCGACTTTGGCCCTATACACATAAAATTGTATTGAACTGAATCGTAAAGGCTGTCTGGAATAGCATACCGGTTTATCAATGAAGTGGTTTCTTTTGTTGTAATCATATCCAGGCCATCACTAACACTACTGAAAAATGTTGACGTTCACTCGCATCAATAACAAATATTGATTGCATTATTTAACATTGCCCATCTTCACTTTCATTATCAGCATCATTCTTGTGTATTTCAATTGATTTTTGCTAAACTGTCTAATTAAATTGACCTTTGAACGTTATTTTTAGTTCCATTATATTTTTTGTTTTCCCGTGTTGATGACATGATTTGGGTCTCTAAGTCGGTGGAGTTATAGTAAAACCACGCTGGTGTAAACAAACCCAATGATGTCACCGATACTGACATGCTCTTTGGCTGTCTAATCCAAGCAAAGCCTCCTATGTGTGTCAGCCAGTTTCTCGCTGATAGGATTTCACCCTTTTGTACAGCACAAGTGTAGACCTTTGGTGAAGTGCAGTGACAGCAGCAGTAACTAGTGTCAGGGGGATCGTGCTGTGAAGTGTAAAGTGCCATTGCTGCTTTAAAAAGGATTCATCTATCAAAGTCAAAATGTGCCTATACAGTATAATCAGAGCTATGTATTTCACCTTTCTAGTCTTTACAGCGTGTCTTTGAATCTAACCGACACCACTGTATCTTTCCATCAAGGGTCTGTGCAGGCAATATCTCTTTTCAGCTTCATTCTCTCTTAGCTCAGACAGACTTTGGCAGTGATCCATGGGTACATGAGAAAAGATTGCATCAAGACCTTTAAGAACCAAGATTCTCTCTGGTCCTCTTGGGTCACGACACATCAAAAATGAAATTTCACCCCCACTTGCTCAAATCTGAGAAAAGTGTTTATATGATATTGTTTCATACTGAGGAGGGCTCAACCATTCAAATGAAAGAGATACCAGTCTAGTAGGTAAAAGCAGTTAGTGTAAGCCGGTAGTCAAAGCTCCCCTTTACCTATACATCTAATGATAACTTGGGTTAAACCTTTCTTTGGCCTGTTGTAATAGCTGCAAGATTTGCTACTAGATCCTGACATCACCTACATGCAACGTGAAACCTGGTGGAATTTGTACTTTATCTGATAAGAAGCTAATCTATTTCCAGCTACAAATATAACAGGACTACATGCCAGAGTCTGGAGAGGAGAAAAGCGCTTGATAGAGAAATGAGGATAAAAGCCATTAGGAGATTTCTTCATCCTTTTAGACTGTGTGGGTGTAGGGAAAGGGATACGCTTTGTGTATTTGGGATGCCTCGTCAATGCATAAGAGGAGGATTATGGCCCATAAGTCATGGTGGTGCAGGATTTTTCCTAGTAGTTCTTTATCCTTGCTAATAGCCTTAGAAAAGAAGAGGAAATGGGCCTTGGGGAGAGTGAACAGCTTTTATGTAAAAAGGTTTAGCTTAGATTGAAGTGGAAATTATTTATCTACCCATGCAGTTAAATAAAGAAAATAGGAGGATAAATGAAAAACTCTGCTCAGTTATACCATATAATTCGTGCAAATCAGGGGGAGATGATTATAGTTATGCCATGAAATTTGATTTATTGTCAAACTGCTGATGGCAAAAAAGAAACAATGCTACACTGCAGCCTCTCCACAGTGTTTGACATGAGCCATCCCTCCTCCAGATATGAAGACAAAGTCTTGTGATAGCAAATCTGCCATCTGTTAGCGAGGGAAAAGTACCTAGTGTGACAAGCTGCTTTTATTCTATATCAGCTGTGTTGCAAAAGCAGCCATCATTCTTTTTTGCACAAGCACTACCTATCACATCTCAGTCTGAGGAGAGAGAGGTGTTGCCCAGAGCAAAAGAACAAAGGATACAAGGAGAGAAGCAGCTGGCTTAAAACAAGGACAGCAAGAAGGATGAGACATGAGCCCAGGAAAAGTGGCTCGACTGAAAGAAGTCTAGGGTGACTCTCCACTATCAAGACCGAGAGGTAAAAACTGAGCATTATCTGGCAGCTCAACAAAGGAACATGACGGGGCTGAATGAAGAAAAATTGCTTCCCAAAATAGCCCACTAGTCATTACATGACATTAACAACAACATGAACTCGCAACAATGCTGGAAGCATTTTTTCCTGCTCTGAATCTTAGCTAATTTCCCAACTAACAAAGTTAGTGTGAATGCAGAAGCAGAATTTAGAATAAAAAAGCAAACTTACTTTCACTTTTGACTCAACTGTAATGATGACTGAGTGTAAAAATTATTGGCTATAACCAGCCATTAACATTCAATGGCCAACATGAATGCTTTAGCATGCACATCTTTTGAAAATTAGTGTTTTTGTATTATTATTTACATTTTGTAAAATCTGAAACCTTTGAAAAACTAAAGAAAAGGCTCTTTGGTACAAGTATTTAAACAGACCTCCCCCCAACAAATTCATATGGTTCTGTGATTGTTTACATGAAAATCACTGGTTTTCATCTCACTGTGATGTCACTTATGTTGGGTATCTGTATCACTGCAAACCTACAACCAGTCTAAAGACAACAGTATTGATGCCCTGATTGATGGAGTGAGTACAACAGAATCCACATCTTGAAAGTACATGCTTTGCCCTGTATAACTGTCTGGATTGTTCAGCATTTAACATTGTTACATTTTTTTCTGTATTCTTTTCAGGAACAAGTTTAAATTATTCATGTGGTTAGAGGTCAAACATTCATGTAAAAGGCTTCACCATTCCGTGCACCTATCCTGCCACTCAGTCTCTAAATGTAAATGTAACCACCGGTGCATGTATGACTAGAGTAAACACGCCTTGGTCTCAGGTGTCAAACGTAGACCCAGGCGGCACACATGAGTGAACTCACAGGCACATTTTAAGGCACTGAACCAAAGCTCCAGCTAGGTGTTTCCGGTGCTTTCATGTCCTCAGAAACCAGATGAAGCTCAGCTGACTACTCTGCTCGCAGCTAAGTGCCGTGTGTTCAGCAGAAAGGTACTGGAGAACGAATAAGCCCAGGGCTCCCTGCAGGCTGTTGCTTATTAAACGGAAAATGTTATGGCTCAGCCTGCTGGGCTACAAACATAGGCATTTTCCCAAAATGTGTGTCATCTAGAACTCATTGGGCTGTCGCTTACTCTTAAACACAACCTGAGTTGATAATGACCCGGTTCTTGAAGGCAGAAGGATGAAAAGAGAGTCCACATCACTGCCAAAAGCCAGAGACAGCAGCAGGGAGTTAGACGGGTAGGAGAACACAAATTTGGATCGAAGCAACCACTTCTGCAAAAACACTGTAATTTCATTTGTTTTATGCGTGGTTGTTGTGACTTGCTTAGAAATACAGCTGGCTTAGTAAGGTAATAATAAAATCTCTGAGAGTTGAATCAAGTATTGTGGCAAAACGTGTAATAGACAAACCGGTCCTCCGTGTCCATTTCTCGCTTTGGCTCTCAAAACTGTGAAATGTACACGTGTGCAGAAGTTGCAGAAAGCTGCAGCAACTGCAGAGGGAGATGTCTTATTTCAAGCAAAGATAAAATAATCAGACAAACAGACATTATTAACACATTTACATGTAAATACATAGTAGCTGCCTAGCTTAATTGTTTATGGCGATTGAGGATGCTGGAATGTACTTCATACATTTTTTGCTTACTACCGACGTCTTAGCTTTAAATATATTATCTCCCTCTGTCGGTAATGCAACTTCTGCATGCAGTAAAGTGCAAAATGGACACGATGGACCGGCGTGTCTATTATGCGCTTTGCTGTGATATCGGGTCTACATAATATAAGGATTATGTTTCAAGCAAAAATTGTCAAACATTTGATAATTTCATCTCCTGAAATAATTGAATCTTTTTTATTTCTTTTTTTTGTTTTTACTTCAACACAGTCAATGTCTGAAAATGTTTAAGGCAATTTTTGTTTAATTGGTTATTCAAGAAGATTAGATTTATATGGGGTAAAAACAAATAAAAATCCAAAACAAAAGAAAAAAGATGAGGTGCACATCACGATATGCATAATAGAAAAAATAGCAGCTAGTGTAACATATGTATGCGTATATGTATGGAATAGCAAAAAGGCTGTACAAGGCACACAGTATTTTTTGAATTGTAGCACTAATGCAATAAATTTCTAAAACTACAGATCTTGTAGTTTAGCTCTAAGTAACATTTTGCAAACAGCATACAGCAGCTAACTGAAAAATATGATGCCCCTATCTTCTGTCATCCATCATAGTTGCACAACAGCTTCATTAAAGTAGTCAGCATGCATTGTGCCATCATCGCCCCTTGCACATGTGCAGGATGTAGTCCCACTGGAGCTTGTAATCTTTTAAATCAATAAAGTCTAAAATATGTTTCTCTCTGTTCAGCTATCCACTGGCCTAATCCAGACTGGATAGAAAGCGAGCGCTAATCGTATTAGTGTAATCACGCTGACCACATGAGGGCTAGCTGCTTAGCTTTGAGTGGATTTCAGGACACAGGTGCTCTGCAATGTGGCATTACAGTCTTTAAGTCTTGTGGGGTGATCCTAAACAGAGATCTGTTTCCAGTATATAGCCGCTTTGACCCCTGACCTTTCAAACGACAGGATGAAGGGCAGAAAACAGTTAGTGCAAAAGAGCTGAGAATTTTTTTTTTAGCTGGATGTTACCTGTATTCTCTTGTAATGTTGAGAAATGCTGCAATTGGCAGTAAATCCATTTACCAGAGTATTGTTAAATGTACTGGTTCTTATACCGTGCTTTTCTATTCTACCCGATCACTCACAGCGCTTTCTACAACTGGCCTCATTCACCCATTTGTACAAGCACTTTTTGGAGCAGTGGAGGGTGGAGCAGTCTGCAGCTTTTTGAGGAGTAAAAATATGGACGTTACTTTTGTTTTTATTGCACAAAAGTAAAAGTGTGACAGTAAAGTGCAAACTGCTTTATGCTGCTAACATAACTTCAGCTCTAAGTATCATGAACGAAACAGAATGTAGATGTCACTCTGGCTATAACATCCTCCTCATATTCCTACAGTAGCATCACTGTGGCGCTTTGTTCTTTTTTCCAAGTCCCTTCTGCCCGGTGTTCAACTTTGCTTTGTGTTGTTGTTTTGTGTCCATAAAAAACTAAAGAACATATGTGTGTCCTCAGTTGGATATGGATTTGTGTTGGTGTGTGGACCTGTAGCCTAAGATTTTTATTGTCAAGTCAATGCAAAATGTGATTTTTAAACATTTATTTTAAAGGTAAACCTTCTCTATTTCAAGTTTCACTACCACTCAGCGGTTAGTTCACGAGTGTTTGCAGATAAGTTGGTGTCTTCCATGCAAACTATGAGTCACCACAGTAATCTGCTAGCAACCAAAGCAATCACAAGAAGGCTTTTGTTGCAGAACCCTTTGCAGTCGATTTCATCCTGCAACAGCCAGCTATCATTTTGTCAAAGAATGCGCACACTTCCCCAGGAGGTCTACTAAAAGTAGACCCATATCATCCCAGCACTAATGCCCCCCTCAGCAAAGTTTCAGGTTTGTCACCTGTCCTAATTCAGGAAATTCTGCATAATGAAGACTTTAGTGTCTTTGAGCCACTAGCAGGCGAGATCCAGCTGTGCAAAGTGTAATAATGTACATTCACACACAATCACACAACCAGCTATAAAAATGAACCATCACTATATCCATCCATTTTGGCATGTAGATCTCAACAAACGGCTTCATGTTATCCATTCACAAACACATTTTCACATAGACAAAACAGTGGGAACCATTTCTTTCTCAATAAAAAATAAGAAACTTCTTACAGATGTGCAGATTTGATATCACTATAATCACTGTATAGTTTTGGGTGCTGTAAGCCATGGGGAAAGTGGGAATAAGAATAAAATTGGTTGTGTAAGCTGTGGAGTAACTATTAAATCACTCTTAGCAACAGCTATTCAACTCTGGAGTGGTTATGAATGTGTCAGCATGGAGCATATTTTTCACATTAACAATTTCCTTCTGTATGAGGTGACAGACTGGGGTTGACTGCTGTAAAATTGAGTTATGCCACATGCCATTGTGTGTAAAATCTGTATGTAAGCACCCACACAGCAGAAATGTACATTTGTGAATAGTGAGCTGGCTGACAGATGGCATGAGCCCCTCCAGCAGGGTGGAAGAGTAGTGGAAAACAGCCTCGTCTGACAAATGCAAGGCTGGTACAACAGTAGTCAAACAACACAACTGAAAAGTGTCTAACAGTCAGTGTGTGGCATATTAGTTCACATATTGTTTACATGCAGCTTTTATGTCAAGTACCCCCCAAATAGCGAATGTTTTATTCAGCTGTACACATCCCAGAAACCCCTGTGTTTAAACTAAAAGGGAATAAGATGAAGCAGATTCTTCTGAATATTTTTTATTGTTTGATTCAAAAAAGAAAACAGCAGCCAAATACTTCATGTTCAGATTTCTCTGTCTACATCTTAGGTGAGCATTTACACCATGCATGCGTATATTAGCAACAAACAAGACACTAAAGAACAAGAAAACCCAGAGTATTTAACGATGATGATTTCTTTTTTCTCCTTCACGTCTCATTTCCACCGGAATTCATTACAGTTTGGTTACAGGAGAAAAAGGTGTTTTATTTTCTTCGCACTCCCTTTAATTAGTGTCAGCCTCAAGGTCGTTTTATCTCTAGAAACAATATTAACATCGGTAAGCAAACAGAAAGGAAAAAAACTGTGATAAGTGGGCCAGCTTTGTAACGAGACAGACAGGAGGAGAAGAGGAAATATGGCTGATTTTAAAAGGCAAACATGTATAGCTTGACCTGTGAGAGAAGTAGAAGAGGCACTTGTCAACTACGCTTCTTCTTTTTTTAACTCCCTATGTTCCTACACTGATTGAACCTGCTCCCCCCTTCACCACCCATTTATCTCACAGAAAAAAATCCCTGGCACTTTCAAACTAATTACTATTCAGACTGCTGCTAATTAATTTAGAAGTGGTTTATGTTTTGTGTTGTGCAGCCCTGTAACACATCATCTATAGTGGGTGCAGGAAGTGTTGCCTCATGTCTCACACCAGCTGTGTCTGTTTTCTGTACTCTGCTGGCTCACCAGTCTGTGTGCACAGGGGGGGCAGAGCCCAGCACTGCATCAAGGTAACGTGGATATCTGTCGGAGATGACAGGGGCAGGAGGGGTGGGGGCGAAGGAGCCTGTCTTAAATGGGTTGTTTCGTTCAGACTCGCTGCAGAGCCCGCTGTGTGCAGGGGAGGAGCGGGAACAGAGCAGTCCAGATAACTAGTTCACTGCCCTTGCCTAATTATGTAAACACTAATTCTTTATATGCTGCATGCACATACTCTACATATGCAGGCCTGGACAGTGTCAGAGGAGTAATTGTGGGGGCTCAGGTGGCAACAATACTAGCATATATTGTGATCCTGGGTTTTGTACCCTTTTAACTTTAATAAAAAAGCAGCGCTTACTGCAAGAGCGAGGCGCCTGTGTCTCTTCAGTCAAATTTACCACTTTATCCGATAAGACGTTTATCATTAGCACACGAATCCCTGAGTTGAGTTCAATTGGATTTTTGTGCCAAAGTTGAAGAAATTCCCTTGACTACATACTGTAATAGATGCTGTGTTCATAATAATGGAACGTCCATATGGAAAGACGAGCCAAAACCATTATGCCTCCAGGCGTGGCTGCTGCTAGCAGAGCGAGGTTTAACAACATATAAATCATGACTCATCAGTAATGGAAATTTCTGGATCCAGATGTTTGGTGTTCTTGTTGAGCTTCTCAGCATTAAAACAAACACATCATTGTTCTAATCCAAACTTGCTGTCATGTGCTGTAGACTGTCATGTCAGAACCGCGTGGAAATGTGTGCAGGAACATAGCACCGAGTAAACCTCCTACTCCCTCATTTGTTTTGTAAAAGTAGTGGCGTGTCATGGTGTCCAGACACACGAGTACTTTTGCTTTCAGTTGCACAGTTTCACAGATGATTCTTGTCCAGAGATCTGTGTCTGCTTGTTGGTATTTCCAGAAAGGGGGAGGGAAAGTGCTCTTTTTGGGGGTCAAACTACCCCCGAAAATGTCCTGCTGAAATTGATGACTAAAACAAAAAAAGAAATGAACAAAAGCATTCTTTGTTAATCAGTTTCATAAACCCCTGCGTACACACGGTCCTCTTTCGTAAATCACAGCATGCAGGTTGAAAAAAAGAGAACGCTGGCAAAAAAATTTGTTTCTATATTTATAAAAGGGCCTACAGACAGATACGTTTTAGCAGTAATCCTTCCTCAGCGCTTATATGCAGGTGGAAGACTGTCCACCACATATGTAGATGCACGGACTGCTTTGTTTGTTTATTCGCGTATAAAACAGCTGCATTAGAGATGGCAGTTAAGAGAAAAGCAAATGAAGTTTTCAGACTCTAAAAGTTGGACTATGAATGAAAGGAGAAGGGCAGCAGCACTGCAATTCCTTATAACTCAGTTTACATCACTGTAACAACTTTTCTTCTTATTGTTGTTTTTCTTCAAGCTGCTACATTTAGGAGTCACCGCAGCACATCAGTTGCCTCCATTTCACGCTGTCTATAACATCCTCTTCTGTCAAACCAGCCCTTAGTGTGTCCTCCTCCATATTCAACATTGTCTGCTATAACCACCATCCCACACTTTGTCTTGCCTCGAACTTGAGCTGTCCCTCTGATAGGCTTAGTCCTGATCCTATCCAACCTGATCACTCTGAAAGAAAATCTGACCATCTTCACGTCAGGCTCCTGTCTGTTTGAGCACTATAATTACCAACAACAGCAATGACAGTAACAGAGAAAAACATTTTGAACTCAATTGTGTATCTGGTTAATTGTGCATTGTTAATAAAGGTCAGTGTTTTAGTAAATACAACATAAATAATGATAATAAGAAATGCTAGCTTGCTTCACTCACTCTAAAAAAACTTTGCCTTAAGTGTGTGTGCGGTATGCAGACTTATGCTACACTTTATTAGCACCACCTTTAGTGTGGAAAAGGCCACACACACGGTTTGTGCATTCGCTCCCGCTGTCTGTCGACAGGTTAACGTGACAGTTTCGTTTCTCTCGCTGTACGTTTGGGATTCCACATCCTTGGCTGAGTTTGTAACATTGTGAGCACCTGAACAAAATGCACCGTACCTTAGTCACACTGCATCAATTTTCACTGAATTTGCACTTCGGATGTAGCACCCTACTGTGAGCAATCTTGTCACAAACATAATCCTGATGGATGGGTGTACTTGTGAAGCAAGTTCAAAATAACTGGAATTCCTTTGCGATAGCTGGCTTGAGACAACCTAAAACCCCTTTCGCATGTAATGGGCATCACTTGCTTTCTTTTTAACCCAGGCTTTCTGCTTCAGGCTCTGCGTGCACTCATAAAAGATGGAATTTGACGCATCATTTGCTATGCCAAATTCACCTCTTCTGCACAAAATAGACCAAGTGCCGCCTACTCAGCCAGGAGGAACAGGTTATGGAAAGATATCAAGGACATTAAAAGAAAAATATCACAGCAAAACAGAAAACAGATGCTTCAAAAAAATAAATGCAAGAGAGCAGTGCTACAGAATACTATTAATCTTGTGGATTCATGAGTTAATATTTTTATTTTACCACTCGGTGCACTCTCAATGCTGGCATTTATTTCTAACATGACAGTTAGAACCTGAATACATAACCTTCTATGGAGCAATGTAAGTTGCCCATTAATCTCATAGTGTAGTTCTCAGATCTGCTTGACTTTAATGTGAGAGGCATTCAGTAAATCACTGAAAAAAAGAAGAAAACATAACTAGCAAATGCAAAAACATGCTTCTATGCCTTAGCAAGCCACTCAAAGAATCGGTTACAACACAGTCATAGTAGTTAAAGCGTTCACTCAAACTGATTAATTCAATGCCTTTTGAGACTCGAGGATCTGTAGGCTTTGTTAGAAAAGTTACAGTCATGTGAAAAAGTACATCCTTACTGCTTCCATAGGAATTAAGACTATAAATAGCACTCAGTTACCTTGATTAATACAATTAATTGATAATCAGCAAGCACACCTCTACTAGAGCAAATGTGTTTGCAGTTTGCTGGTCTGATGCATTCAAGTGTGTGTTAACACAATGTCACAGTCTTCCCAGGAGTGGATGTCTTAGCAAACTGACCCCAAGATCAGACCACACAATGTTCAGGGTAACTGCAACAAACTCAAGAGCTACCTCTCAAACTCTGCAGGCCTCAGTTACAGTTAGAAAAAGACTGAACATGCATTGATTGTTTAAAAGGGCTGTCAGGCAAAAGCCTGTTCTTGCTAAAAGGTCATTGGAACCATAGCTCAGGTTCAAGAACTGGAATCTGAATAAGAAACAAAACTTCTGGAAGTCTTGATGCATGCTCAATCATCCAGGTAAGTAAATCCCAAAAAGTTGATTCTGTTCATCAGGACGTAGCGTTTTCAGTGGGAGAAACATTTCGTCAGTCATCCAAGTGACTTCTTCAGTCTCAGCTGACTGCAGGTTTCCCCAATCTTATATACAGTTTATTGCATAATGACTGAAACTAGCACCACTGAAAGAACAATGGGCTGAGAGGTCAGTTCCTTGACCATTTGTCAAAGCTGGGAAGGCCCCTAAAGAAAGCTCCAGCCGATCCAGGAGAGAAGGACAAACCTGTAGTGATCCCATATGTGTCAGGAGTATCGGAGCAGTTGAGACGCGTTTTTTCTAAACACAAAGTCTCTGTGGCTTTCAAACACGCTGCGCCAAAAATTGGTCCACCCCGAGGATCGGGTCCCCCGACACAAACAAAGTAATATAGTGTACGCTGTTAAGTGGCAGGAGGATTGCCAGGATTTATACATCGGGGAAACCAAAGAACCATGTTT
>VUQG01044368.1:4711-15730 GCA_015106755.1 Etia nguti
TTTTTGCACGAGTTGGAGAAGCTGACCTCTCGTTTCGCTGCTGCGGCACTTTGATAGGCATTCATCTGTGAGCGAGGCTATCACGGGTAGCCTCGTGTCATCTATCCCTCAATGCATATGTGCACCCACTCAGTGAGGACAGTATAGGACAGCTAATTGAACAATATCAAGGATGTGACATGAGGACCAGAGGAGAAACTCTGCTCAATGGTGCCATCTAGTGCTTTAACAGAATGAGCTCTACAGTACAGTAATTTCTCACCCCCTGCTTCTGCTGCTGCTACTGCTGCTGCTGCTGCTGCCGAGGAAGTTTGGATAACAATTATCTGTTGTATTTGCATTAATGTGATTGCTTTGTCTGCAGACTCATCTGACTGCAATTATAAAGAGTAGCATTAAAACACTAATTAATTAACTCAATTGTGGGTAGATTGATTAATTCTAAACAAACATGAGATCGCAGCAAGCAAATGAGCTCTGGAGTGCCGATGCATCTGGGAGTGCTGCTGCAGAAGACATTTTGATTATCTGCAGACACATGTAGTTGCAAATCTTTTAATTAACATAAATAGATAGTGGGAGTGAGTCGGTTGTACAACTCTCCTACTTGTTACTTGTAATCATAATTTGGTCAGTTTTTTTTTTTTTTTTTTAAAGGATGAGGGTGTAAATGTGCTGCTGTTGCTTTGAGGGGAGGCTCAATTATTCCAAAGTTTGCTGCGCATGTGCGCGGGAGTGCACACGTGCACATGCGCAGCCCGTAACGTACGTGTGAGTTTTGAGAGTGGAGCAAAATGGGTCTTGACATGGAAAGTCATCCCCACAAAAAGAGATGATCAAATTATGATCGAAACAAAACAGATGGTCACATAAATCACCCATTCACGTGTTGGACTGGTGCCTCTGTTGCAAAACTATGAATCACTGCCTATCAATGCTAGGATCAAAACAGAAGGGCTGCGATGAATGCAAACAGATCCAAAAAATATTATTGAGATGAGGAGCATTCATCCTCATCCTCATCCACGCAGGTTTTTCTTCAGGTATCATATTGTTTTTGGTAAAATGCCCACAAAAACCCGAAACTGAATAATTTGACAGCGCAGTTTAAATAGAGAAAGATGAAATGTTGACAGTGAGATTGACTGAAACAGGGTTTTCATTTTCTGTTAATGTGATTTTTCTGTGTGTGTACACGTGTTTTATGTTTAAAATGATCAGCCTTCAGAGGGAATTTCTCACAGATTGGTGATTTTGATGCAAAAATATTTCTTTTTTTTTTCATTGCGTGTTTTTCATGCATGCACACACCTTCATTATCCAGAAAAAATCCTGGGCTCCTGAACTAGATTTAAAAGGGGAGCAGTCAGTCAGAGCTCCCTTTCTCAGTGTGCTGTCAGCATCTGCACATGCAGAAAAGCCTAATCAGAGAGATACCAGTAAAGTGCATGTAATACTTTAGAGATTTAATGCAGTTTTTAATTGGATAGAGGCCCATTATTTTTCAATACAGAAGGGGCACTGAGGCACATAAAGCTCTTGAATATTTTTGCAAATCGTGTTCAACAGCATAATGATTAACCATGGCACTAAATTTGCCTCACAAAATGAAAAGCAAACTTCATGCAAGGCGTAATTTAATTGTTTCCCTTCACATTTTCTGCCTCCCATTGTTGGAAGCTTAACATTTTTAGAGTCTGCTTAACAGCTGCCTTGTGATGCTTGAGCTCCAACAATGTGACTGACAAATGTTTTGAAGTAGCTGCAGACTTCCTAGTGTCTTTGCAGGCAATGTGTCAGGAAATCTGACTTCACTTCATGTCACATTTGAAGCCTTCTTACATGGATTTAAAAAAAAATTAATTTAAGGCTCCAAATTACCACCAAATGTATAATTCAGTATTTGTATTGTATTTTTTGTATTCTTTTCTTTTTTAATTTTTTTTGTCAGCAGAACTCAGCTGCACATTCATAATGTAACATTTTACACAGAGACAGCAAATAAAAAAGGACACATATTTCCAAAATGTCCCCAGCCCTGCACCTGGAATTGCATAAATGTTTTTCTTTAAACCGCAGCCTACTGTCAGATTATATAAATGTGTGCTTTGCATACATATGTATATTATTTTTGTTCCAACATATCACATAATTGTGTTGAGCATTTTTGTTATCGTACCATAAAACATTTGAGCAGTCAGAACATCAGGTCACATTTTCATTCCAACCTGAGGAGAACACTGCCATCTGGGCTGCAATTAGTGGAAATGCAATTCTGGGCCATTTGGTTGTGTGCATGAATATCCAGAGTCAGAAGCAGAATCCTATTAATTACTGGTCATGAATTTTCAAATATAATACATTATTTAATTTAAAAATAAAAGCGGAATTATCGAAATGTGTATTAAAATGAAACTGTTACAAATACAGTGTATCAGCTGTAGGGAAAAACACTTGAAACAATAATGCTGTGGCTATAAATTGATTACAAGCAGCATGCAAGTGTTGTCGGTTACTGTGTGCAAGGCGTGAAAGGACTTGCAGAGGGTGAAACTTATGCACAGCCTGTGTTGTGAATGAAAGTGTGCAGATGGTTTTGCTACATTTCTGTTGAATCAAAAATGCCAAGTAGTGGTTGTGTTTAAAAACTGTAGTAGCACGCTGATGCATGAGTGGGTTAGTCATCAGTGGGATGCACCCTGTGGAATCTTCCTCTTCTTTAGCATGATCCCTTTCAGCATATGCCATATAAGAGAGGAGGTGATATAAATTACAGGACATGGGTGGGGAGGCTGGGCACTGATTATCTGAGTTTTCTCTATTTACTTTGCAGATGTGTTACAGATTTTGCAGGATGGACAGGGTGGCAGCAACAAGAGACCGTTTGCTGTTTCTTCTGCAGGGATTTTTAATGATCACCTTCCTGAAGATGGAAGCTCTAAAAGAATAGAAGAATCCATGAACCTGAAAGCTTCCACTTTGGGAGGGTTGTTTCTACCGGGTATAGCCTAATAAAAACTGAAGTACAGTAAAGTGGGTCTTTCACGTAGCTCCACTTAGCCACTCTGATTTTGTTTGACAGACTACCTCTTTAGAAATGCATTTAAGTTAACAGAAAAACTACAAATAAAAGTCTGGCAGATTTAAATAAAAATGATTTTAGATAAGCAAGGAGACAATTTTGCATTTCCTTTGCATTAAAATCTACTGTGGTTATCCAACAGAAATTCAATAAAACATTTCCAGAAATTCCAGTCTAACCGCTGCATGATCTTCTTTTCTTCTTTCTCACATCTGTAGTATCTTTAACGCACATTTGCTGTAGCTGCAATGTGATATGTGGATTTGTGCTACAAACGCAGTAAACAAGCCTCTCGCTGCCTGAGCGGAGAGCACTGATAATCTGCCTGAGCATTATCTTATGTCACTTTTTTGTGCATGCTATGCCCTTCTAATGCCAGAGTTTTTACCATGTCAACACTCAAAGCCGCGCTCGCTGAATTTCAATTCAGTCATAAAAGAAAGTGACATCTGTGTTGGTTTGTAGTGCCGGTGGAGGAAATAAAATGATAACAACAGCCTTGCTCTAAATCCAGCAGAATGGCAACTTCCCTCATTCAGCAACACAGAGACTTTTGAGGAGATGCCATTGCTGCCTCATTGCTTTTTCACTCCCTCTGATTACTCCTCTCATCTTATGTAAATCCTCTTAAGTCACATGTTATTGTTTATTGCAACTGTGAAGGTTAGGTGTTCCTAAGCCTTGTGCGTGCTCTTATCTCGCCAGTGCATGCATCTTTGTCTCTCCGATGTGTCTTGTTTTCGTAATACACTAATGGATGGGAAAAAGTTGTCTGGACTGATGCGGCGAAGACAACCAATCCACTGCAGTAAAATATTAATCTCTCCCGGTGGCTAACAACTCTTCATGAAAGAGAGGCAGTTGCATGCTCTAGGGATATCGCAGCATTATCAGCAGCCTGCTGTGTTTGGGTTTTTTTTTTCTTTATATTTAGTATAAACAGTTCCAACAAACGTGTTTATTTATTGGTGGTGGAAGTCAAAGGCTTTCTTAGCAAATGACCGCGCTCTTCCAAAGGATATGCTCTCTAGGTGTTCCACTGTTACTGATTTATTATATGTGTACTACTGTTGCTGCCACTGTTTCCACAAGTCAAAATGTGTGCCTTCAAACAGTTATCTAGAAACAGAGGTGACATACTTGCTTTTAATACTGAAGCTGAAGTCTCTTTTTCTGGTAGCAGGAAGTGAAAAATGAACTTTTGCTGGTGGACTGTTCAACATCTCTTGATGTATGATCTTTTGTAATGTGAGAAATTTGATGTTATTTCCTAAATATTTATTCATATTTCCAAACTGTGGTATTATAAGACATGATAATATTTATACATTTTTATTGTATCTTTGTTTTGAATTCTCTGTAAGTTTCTCACATTCTTAACCTCCATGTTTGTAGTCCATAACTGCTTTACGACTACATTTCCCTTGTGTCAGGGAGACAAACGGTTCTTTATTAGGTTTTCATGGGTTTGCCTTTTGTTTGCTTAAAGGAAGCTTGTACAGTGTAACACAAAATGACAAACACTAAACACTAAAATACTATTTTCATGTTCAGAAATGTTTTGTAAAAAAAAAAAAAAATGTCCAGGAAAGGCTTGAGATTGTACAGCTAATATGTCTAAGTAAACTGTGCTGTTGCTTTACACTGGATCTTTCTAGAAAAAGACACCACTCATACACATGTCACAGTTTTTACAATAGGAGGTAACTAATATTTCTACTCAGCTGCTGGAACATCTTGGAAAATTTTTGGCAATTAGTAATGTGTGGGATCTCTGAGATAATGGAATCACAAAAAGTACAATTTTCCAAATGATACCATGAAACATATATATTTTTTTAAAGCACTATAACGTCAATGAACACAGTGTGTTTGGTGATTTGATGAAACATTACTCTAGAATTTACTACCAGAGAGCTATTGTCCTTTTTGAGTTTCTGAATCAAGTATAGTTATAAATTAGTGAGGAGATCTGGAAACAAAGCAGAATTTAGGTTTTCAAAATCAAACTTGAGGTTTGATATCTGAAAAGGTTTCATAGATACATAGAATCCTAATATAAAAGGATGATCATACTGACTGATTAATTCCAAATTTCTACCCAAATACTCAACAAATTTTGACTGTAAAAGTTGAAATACAATGGTCTAAATTACCTCGTATGTTTCAATGCAGGGCTTTATCTGCGAATATAGAGTTTAGATAATTATTATATCAATTTATAACGCCTTTATGAGTGCAAGGCAACAACAGTATTCAGTAAGATGAAGCTAGTTATTGGAAATAACTGATATACAATATCATATTCAGAGTGCAGGGCTAGATTTTCTTCCTGAGGGCCCCTGAGAGTGCATGTTACAGTTTCATTATTTCTGCAAGCAAAAGGAAATTAATCTGTGAACTGAACGTATAATTTAATTACGTTTACTGACACAAAATTGATCAAACTGATTAACTGATTAATAACAATTCAGAGAAAATAACCGTTTTAGGGATTTTCTCAGCTTTTTTTATTATGAGAAAACTTATGCTACAGATTTCAATATTTTACATATGGAACAGTTACTTAGTTATTAAAGACATCAGCTCAGTTTTGGCTCACAGTGAGTCAGTCCATCCAAGGCTTCTATGATATTCTCCACATATTCTTATGCATACCGAGTTACTGTAAATTATTATTAGAATGGCCAAATCTCTTTGGGTTAGCTTTAGTGAAATACTGACCTGGGGCGTTTCTGTCTGATATCTCATGTGAACTTTGGAGTTGACCTGCGTAGCTTCTTTGGCACAGCTTCTGGATTCCACTGCACACAGACGGATCAGTGTCAGAGCGCAGAGATCGGTTCAGTTTGCGCAAATTGTGTCCTTACACAGTCCTAACACTCTGAGTTGCGCGCAGCAGGAATGGAAGAGCCCAGCGGCATCCTGATTAAAGGGGGCAAAGTTGTGAACGAGGACTGCTCCGTGATCAGCGACGTCTACATCGAAAATGGGAAAATAGTTGAGGTTGGACTGAATCTTCAGATTCCAAAAAGAGTGCGGGTCATTGATGCCACCGATAAACTGGTGATCCCCGGCGGCATCGACACGCACACGCACATGGAACTGGCGTTCATGGGAACCAGGGCTGTGGACGACTTCTATATTGGAACCAAAGTAGAGTTTCATTTAAAATTAATCAGTCATTTTCATTTCATTTTGTTTGGCAAGATATGTTTGGCTAGCAAACCAAAAAAGGTGGTAATAAGACTAGTCACCTTCACCTATTGTGAGAAGTGGAAGTGCATGCGATGGATGCAAATGAAAATTCTTTGTCCTATTTTCTCTTTATCAAAAGCTGAATTTGGATTTTGGGAGTAGAATCAAATTTCTGAAAAGGAGGAGAACGTGGGATAAAATATAAATAAAACACTTCAGTGACTTGAGAATCACCTCTGTCTTAAAACAGCATCAACATACAGTTTTGGCAACAGCTTTAATTCAAGGAATTTAAGCAAAATATCACATAATTCTTTTGGAAAATACATAGACACTTTTAGAAGCTCAAAAATAATTAGACAAACTAAAATAATTTTATATTAAGCTGTATTGAATACTTGGAGGAAAATCCTTCAGTCAGTGTCTGCCTGAAATCTAGAAGCTGCGGAAATCACTGAATGCTGTGTTTCCTCTCTTGAGATGCTCTGCCTGTCTTTACCTCGAGCAATGTGAAGTGCAAATCCGTTTCGCAACATTTGGTTGAATCTGAGCAGAGATTATAGCAGTCACATCATCAATAAACACTTTGACTAGTTCCACTGGCAGCCATACATGCCTAAGCAATAATACTGCCTCCACCATGTTTGACAGATGGCGAGGTGTGCTTTGGATCATGATCATGAGTTTCTCTCCTTCTCCACAGTTTTCTCTTCACATCATGTCTCCATTCCTCTCTTGATTGTATTCTCTGACACTGATACATCTACCTCCTCCAGACATTGGTTAGATGTTGAAAAGTTGTTTTTCTTAATTGTGGGGATAACGCTGTTATCAGAGTTAGTTGTCTTCTTAATGCAATTTGATTCAGTTTCATTAGTATTGCTTCAAATCACAACCACTGACACCTCAAGGCACTCTATATTGTAAGATAAAGATCCCACAATATTAGAGAGAAAACCTCAACAATCAGAGGACCACCTACAACCAAGCACTTGGTGACAGTGGGAAAGAAAACTCCCTTTTAACAGGTAGAAACCTCTGCCAGAACCAGGCTCACGGAGGGACAGCCATCTGCCGTGATCCCTGGGGATGAGAGGAAAGAGAAGAGAGCAGAAGGAGATAGTTTTGCTATTTCTCTGAGAGGTTCATTCTGTTTTTTCTGTCCAATGATGGTCTCCCTCGCTTGCATCAACATCTCTCTGCACCTCATATTGAGATTTCTAGTGAAAAGTTGTCAAATAGAACTTTAACACTTGAAATCAACTCCAGATCTTTTATTGGGCTAATTTGTCATGAAATAACCTGGACGACTTGATATGTACTATGTGTCTTTTATTTTGAAGGACATTAAAGACAGCACACATAAAGAATCTGGAAGATGGGGTTGTTGTGGTTGCATGCATGCAGCTTTACCTCAGTGCTAGTTAGTTATTTTGGTTAAGTTATGTTGTCCTCACCTTGTTCATTAACATCTAACACACATATAAATCTCAAGCTTGTGGGCAGAATTCAGACCTGAACAAGGAAATTCTCATTAAAACTACCAGCCAACTATCCTGCCCTACTTTATCAAAGTGTGTGTTTTTCACTGTTAGTCTGTCCACCACATATAATAATGATTAAATAATGTAGTTGAGGAAAGTTTGCAAAGCCTTCTTGTTCCTACAAATAATTAATCTGCAGGATCTAATCAGATCAGAGGTCATTGTTACAGGATGCCCACGACTGCTCAACTAGTCTGTAATGAATGCTGTAGGTTTTTGCAAAATAGTTGCATTTGTATCAGCTGTTATTTTGATGGGAGTCACAATAAGAAATCTGCCAAAGATTGTTTGTTCAGGCACCATTCACAAAGGTGATTGTTTTTAACATCTGGACTAGTATCCACACTCACATTAGTTTCTTTTAGTTTCGTGCAAAAAAAGGCATTTTCTACTTCACGGATTAATCATTTACTTACATCTCTGTGGTAATGTGTGTATTTAACCAGGCTGCTCTAGCAGGAGGGACTACAATGATCCTGGACTTTGTCATCCCCCAAAAGGGCAAGTCTCTTCTCGAGGCTCATGACCGCTGGCGTGAGACAGCTGATCCCAAAGTTTGCTGCGACTACTCGTTGCACGTTGCGGTCACATGGTGGAGTGACAAGGTGAATGAGAGTGAATCCTTTGTTGATAAACTAGTTTTAGTGTCAAGTAGTTTTGCCCAGTCCAAATATATTGCAGCCCCCTTTTTGCCAGAGCTTCCATACATGTCTCCATTATTATAATCATTTGTCTTTTTAGGTCAAGACAGAGATGGAGACTCTGGCCAGAGAGAAAGGAGTAAATTCCTTCAAGATGTTTATGGCCTATAAAGATGTGTTTATGCTGCAGGATTCTGAGCTATACGCTGCTTTTGCTCAGTGTAAGGAGGTCGGAGCCATAGCTCAGGTTCATGCTGAGAATGGAGATTTGATTGCTGAGGTTGGTGTGAACCACACAAAAAAATTAAAACTGATTTTGAAAAAGAAGTTGCTTGTATTAATGAGCTATGATTTTTGTTTTTTTGTTTTTTTCTTACAGCTACTTATTGCCTATACTCTGTGTATAGAAAAAAAAAGTTGCTAATAGTACAGTAGATCTGATATTTCACATTCCAAACTTAAGCAATATGGTTATTTTTTTGGAAAATATCAAGAGTTTAACTTGATAAATGAAATAGGCTAAGCATGGTGAGATACTAAAGCTGAGAAAACCCCTGTGTCATAACAACACAAGCCTATATGCTGTTTTGATTTTCTGTCAGTGAAAGTTTAGTAAGTGCAGCTCAGGTAATCAGTGTCAGACTATCAACACACCAGAGCCCAGAAGGAATGCTAAGTTAATGTTTCACCCTGATGGCAGCTAAGCTTCACTTTGTGTCCGAAGAATAAAAAACACTGTGGCAGTGATGGCAGTGCAAAATCTGCTATTACTTTTTCACCAGTGCAGAATTTGCATTATTAAGATGAATTATGATAGGGTGACAAGAGAGGAACTGTGGTACTGAGTGAGGAAGACAGGAGTGGCAGAGAAATGTGACGGTTGTGCAGGACATGTATGAGGACAGTGAAACAGTGGTGAGGAGTGCAGTGACAGAAGGGTTCAGGGTGGCGGTGGGATTACGTCAGGGATGGGCTCTGAGCCCCTTCTTGTTTGCAGTGGTGATGCATAGACTGACAGATGAGGTCACCCAGGAGTCTATGTCTAGACTATGATGTTTGCACACAACATTGTGATCTATAGTGAGCATACAGTAGGTATGTTCTGAAAAAGTGATGAAAGTTAGCAGAAGCAACACACATTACATTTGTGTGAATGAGAGGTAGACAGGTGAAGGCAAGATGAGTCTTTGGATGGTCAGCCATCCAAAGACAAGATTAGAAATGAGTACATCAGAGGTACAGCTCAAGTTGAGCAGTTTGGAGACGAAGTTAGAGAGGCAGGTCTGAGATGGTTTGGACACATGCTGAGGAGGGATAGTGGATATACTGAAACTTTATGGAGCTACCAGGCAGGAGGGAAAGAGGAAGACCTCAGAGGAGGTTTATGAATGTAGTAAAGGAAGACATTCAGAGGGCTGGTTTGACAGAAGAGGATATGGATATGGTGGGATGGAGGCAGATAGTCCACTGTTACCTCTAAAGGGAGTAGCTGAAAGAAGAAGATGAAGGTTGGTTGAAAGCCCCGTGACACAGGATGTTGGAGGAAAAAAGATGAAATCCCACTCATTATCTGTCACCAGAAACCTTCCCCACAGATATTTTGTCAAGTTATGTCAGGATGAGCATAGGTATAATTAATACCATATATTCAGTTAAGGTGTTTAAGTTCCAGAGGGATAGGAATAGTCATGGTGGCTCACTGAATTGAGATGAATTAGAAATTAATGATTTCATTTCTAATAATATTAGACAGAACTGCAGCTACATTCAGACAGTCAAAATCCCCGCTATGAGAAAGATCTGTTATTTCTCATGTGTATTTTCCAGCATTTTTTTTCAAGTGTCATGGCAAGAAACTACCACCAGGGGGTAGCAAATACTCAACAACAATTCATGTGGCTCTTTTGTCGCTCAGAGCAACATGAATACTGTATTATTGCTGCTTGGAAGTGTGTTAAATGTCTTGCCAGCTGTACAGTAAGGCACTCACATGTTGTCATTCATAGTAGCAAATTTTAATTCAATCTAATCAATATAGATTTATCAAGTATAGATCTGACTATCTTTGCCTGGTCAGTCTGTCTCTGGCTTGAAGTGACACTGTGCCGTGTTAACCTTCCATCTCCTTTAACCTTTAATCCTCCCTTGTTGGCCCTGCTGTGAACTGACAGGGGGCTAAGAAGATGCTGTCCATGGGCATCACAGGACCAGAGGGCCATGAACTGTGTCGGCCAGAAGAGGTGGAGGCCGAAGCCACCCAGCGAGCTATCACCATCGCCCATGCTGTCAACTGCCCGCTCTATGTGGTTCATGTCATGAGTAAATCTGCCGCCAAGGTTGTGTCTAACGCACGCAGAGATGGTGAGTGTGGACTCCTCCCACCTGCTGTTTAAAGAGGGTGAGGCTGAGAGATGATGAGCTTCAAAACTGGTTTCAGTATTCTTTGTTTTATGTTTTAATAAAATATTGAGTTATACAGTGTTTTCACGTTTTTTTCTTGTTGCCATGGCAAAAAAAAAAAAAAATTTTTTTTTTTTTTTTTTTTTCGTTTAAT
>VUQG01044368.1:19943-36723 GCA_015106755.1 Etia nguti
TTTCATGCTCCCCCCCCCCCCCCCAAAAAAAAAAAAACCCAACCCCAAATCCCTGGGAAGCTCACTCAGTTGACTTGTTTCTCATAATTAGGTGAGCTGAATAATGAGGACACATCTTGTTTTTGTCAGTGCACACTAGGCATGGTGTCTGGCTTCACAAATCCACAGGAAACATGTTTGTGAATGGAGAGTAAAAGGGGTCAATGAAAAAAAAAAAGACATCCGGTGCATTTCATGGAAGCAGCTGAGTCACACTTACTTTGCCTTTCCCTGCTGACTTGGTCTTTCACTCAGATATGATTTATTTGTTCGACATCATCAGTCCGTACTGTGCAGAGCATTTCATAATTTTATTATGAAGAGATTTTCTACAGTTAACAGAAAGGCTCAATCAAGTCCTAATCAACTTACTTCATGTAGTTGTGCAAATTAACAGGTTCTAACTTAAAGCTGCTGTGATCAATCATTTTCTGCGGATTGCCCATACCTCACTCTCTTTTTATTTTGCTTCTTTTTTTCTAGTTTGTTGGTCCAGTCAATTCCCACTTTAAAAGTGACTTAGGTTTCAGTTTTTGATTGAATGGGGTCAAGTTAGTATATATGGAATCTGTCTGTGATAATACAGCCACAAATTCACATTAACTCCCATTAATTTGATGCTGTTTACATCAAATTCTGACTCCAGAACTTCTGAAGTTTGTCTACGTGCCTAAATACATTGGGTGACTGTCATGTGTTTGGCTGATCAAATACACCTGTTGAGCTGCAGGTTGAACAGGTGTACGTTTTTTCACATTTCAATCCAGAAACTAAAAGCTAACAAGCAAAAAACAAAAACATTCTATAATTTGTAACCATCCATACGTCATTTTTCTTCCACTTATCCATTTCAAAATCACAGGGGTAGCTGGAGCCTATCTCAGCTGTCATATTACCATGTCGTACAACAGAAATCAGGAATCATCAAACCAGGCAATATTTTCTGTTGGTTAGCCCGTGTGAACTGTAGCCTCAGTTTCCCGTCCTTAGCTCACAGGCGCGGCACCCAGTATGGTCTTTTGCTGCTGTAGGCCATCTGTTTCAAAGTTCGACATGTTTTGTGGTAAAGATGCTCTTCTGCACAACTTGGTTGCAACTTCTGAGTTGTTGTTTGACTTTCTTTTAGCTCAGACAAAGCAGTCTGGCCCTTCTCCTCTGACATCCAGTATCATTAAGGCATTTTCACCCAGAGAACGGCTGCTTACTGTATCTCTTCTCTTTTTCAGACCATCTCTGTGATCCATAGAGATGGCTGTGAATGAGTTGCTGCCATGTAAGTGGCTGATTCGAAATTTGCATCAACAAGCAGTTGAACGGGTGTACCTAATGAATGGCCTCTGAGTGTGATTACAATTTTGAGGGTTTAAATCTGGAATACATTCATTCCTGCTATATATATATACATATAACACCAGCATTGTCATTGTACACTATTTAAATGACTTTAATCATTTCTGCTACTAAACTCCATCACAGCTAGGCTAAATTTGTTCTGCTGAGAACTGAAAAATGTTGCCTCTCTTGTGTTTCTTTATTAATATTTACCATCCAGCTCCAGCTTACACAGTCATTTTTTTTTAAATATCTGGATACTGTCTATGCTGCAATATTATGTGGCAGTGCTCATGCAGCAGCCTTTGGATAGACGCCACAATAATGTAATAGGCAGCAGTGAAAATGTTGAGGTGCCTTTTTATTGTTTGAAAGAAGCTTAGTGTATGTGCTTAGTAAGCCTTTAAGAGCCTCACATGAGCAAAAGTTTTGAATAATACATTATATTACTGCTGCACAGTGAACAAACTGCAAGTACATCTTGGCCTGATTCAATCAGTTTCAGATGAGGATGGACTGGACTAAGTTTTCACAATAGGTTTATCCTTTTCTTTCGTATTCAGAAAGCATCCAGCAATTATCTTGCTTCTAACGCAGGCTACATGTGACCAACGAGTTTAGCTCATAAAAAGCCTCCACCGACCGTTTTTAAACCCGCCAATGTATCTTTATTTAGGAAAATATCAGCCAAGACCCATCACCAGGCTGTGGACTACAACATCTTTGAGGGTATGGAGTGTCATGGGGTACCGGTCATCACCATCTCCAGAGGCAAAGTGGTGTATGAGGATGGGCAGCTAAAGGTGTCACCAGGACATGGCCAATTCATCCACAGAAAACCATTTTCTGAGTTTGTTTACAAAAGAATCAACCAGCGGGAGCAGGTTAGTAAAGCCTTAGCATCAGAAGTGTCACTGAAGTTCTGCTGTTAACCTTCTAGCAGACTTAAAGCCTTTACACACCGAGTAAGTAGCGAAAACGCAACACATAATTCCACATTTTTTGGATGTGAACTTGACGTGTAATGTATATACACACCAAAAGTGTTGGGATTTTGTGAAAATTTTGCCCTTAAAAAATGCACTCAAAAAAATCAAGTTGACATCAAGCGATGATTAGCTGGTCCTGAAACAGAGATCCTGGGTTCATCCAGTTCTCACGAGAGGGCAGCATCAGGGAGAATTTCAGGGTTTGATCCAAGAGTTAAAGCTGTATTACGATAGCTTTCGTAGGTGAGTCTGAAAAATATTGCCAACACACAAAATATTTACATGAATTTTACACATCTGGTGTGTAAAAGCCTTTAGCCTAACTGTTCCCTCTTTTTTTTTTACTATTTATGATAAGTTAAGGTAAGCAAACTTGATGCTGGTTGTAGCGTCATATATCCTGTAAGCATATGAGTTTGGATTAAATTACCCAGAATATTGCAAATAAGTATATCTCAAGAAGATGAATATACAGGAGACTACAGACTGAGGACACCGAGGTGTGATTTATGACTCAGTCTACTTCTGATATTTGCTAAAACTGATATTTTCCTGTGCCTACTCCAAGTGCAGATCATGAATTGCACAGAGGACATTAAAAGACTGCTTAGCTAAAACACTTTTCATAGTTAATTCAGAATTATGAACTTGAAGCAACCAGACTGGGAGTAGGTACCATGCACAGGATGACCTAACGTTTCTGTCTGCTTTGGATTTGGCCTGCAGGTGAGGAAACCTACAGCTGTGACCAGAAAGTGCTATGAAGGCAAAGTCATTTCTGTCTGAACATATACCTGAGAACATAAAGGGCACCTTAAATCTCCAACAGTGTCTCCAGTACAACCCAGAAGCTACCCAATGCACAAACAACGAGTGTTTTCTCATAGATAACCTTCCTCGGAGTGGCTTTTTACATTTCAAGCATATGAGGGTTATAACATGTTGAATCTCTGCCTGAGTCAATGCTCTGCTGGAAGATGAAACTGAGTCACATACAGCTGTATTTGCAGTCAGCTCTGTTCAGTACACAGATCACAAAAACCAACTCGGTCACTGCAAACTACACTTTTTTTCCCCTAACACCATTATGTAATAAAGCAACTCACCATAAGAAATGCAAATCAGGCTTATGCATGAGTTCCTGGTTAGTAAATGAAAGGTCTCTGATTAGAAAAAAACAATTTCACTGTATATTGTGTTCTAATTGTGCTCTAAAACAACAGTAAATCAGCAGTTATAGTTGTGTGTAAATATGCCTGAGTTTTCTTCTTCATAGCATGTTTTTGCATTTTTTACCCCATCTTCTAAAATGCCAGTTGCCATTGGTAACAGAACTGTCTCTCACCCAAAAGCATCCTTTCCCTTTGATGAAATATTCATTAAAATACACTGACATGCATGCAGTAATAAGATTTACTCCGCTGACCCAGACTGACTCTGTGTTTGCGTATTCAGCAGGCTCTCACATCATCATACACTCCATCTATGCCCATGTATGGACTGCATTCATTCCTTCTCGTGGTAAAAAGGGTCTGCGGCTGTCATCGAACATCATGTGGCAGCTTCCCATTGGGGCGGGCATGCTGGCGTGGTATTATGCCACAGGGCCAGTTGAGACATAGTGTGAGCTTATCAGGTTGCCACACGGGTCAGTGGTAGTGTGTGAGTCACAGAATGCCTACTCATCCTCAAGCTAGAATGCTTCTTTCCTCTTTTCTTAAACGGTACAAAGGATGGCTGGGGGATGGTGGGGTATTGTACAGTGAATGGTGGGCCTATTTAAAATGGTGACCTGACTCCATTTGAATGCAATTTGACACAAAAATTATAATTATAACTTGAGTTTTCAAGCTTTAAACACAGAGGAAGTGGTTTATGCTAAATATTTACACTTTAACTAGTGTAATCCAAAGTATTTTTTAAGTGTTCACAGTATTTCTAAGAATTAGGTTTTGCCAAACATGATGATATCAATCGGTCTTGCTAACTGTAACAGCAATGAAAATGTTTAACCTGCAGTTGAAGAGGTATACTTAATAAACCAAAGTATGGGAGTAACTCAAAGTATCTATTATTCTAGTATTCTGAACTTTAAGCTGAGCATCAGAATGGTGAAGAAAGACCCTTCAAATGACTTACTCAAATAACCACTTGTTACAACCAAATGGCTGTTGGTTGGATAACAGTGTACCCCCGTTCTTATGGCTGGTTCCAGCCCGATAATGTGTCATGTCACAAGGCTGAAACCATCTCAAACTGGTGTCTTGAACATGACAGTGAGTTCACTGTAGATAAATGGCCTGCATAGTCACCAGATCTCAGGCCAAAAGGGCACCTTTGGGATGTGGTGGAACTGAAGCTTTGCATCACTGATGTGCAGCTGCCAAATCTTAAGCAACGGCATGATCCTGTCATGTTAATATGGAGCAAAATCTCTGTGGAATGTTTCCAGCACTTTGTTGAGTCTGTGCCATGAGGAATTAAGGCATTTCTAAAGGTAAAAGGGCATCTACTTTTGCAAGGTATACCTAATGTAGTGGCCACTAAGGATAGGTCCTCACTTTGCCAGGAATTATATATTTAGTAAATATATTAATCATTACTTTTCTCAACCCTACAAGGCTGAGCCAGTGGTGACGCCTGTCCAACTGCAGCTGAGTGATGTAATTTGAGCATACTACTAAGTAGTGTGTGTGTACCACTAAGTATTTAAGTACGCGGAATGATAGTACATATACTGAGCACGTAGTGTATAGTATAGGATTTCTGAGGCAGTGGAAATTCTGCTAAAAAGATTTTTTTTTTCAATTTTAATACTACTTAAAAGATCTTTCATAAGCTGTTAAATAAAGGAAGTATTTTTTTGCAAAATATTAATGCATGATGAACAAACACAGCCTAAGGGATTTCTCAGAATTGTGTAAATACCAATAAGACCGTAATAAACTAACAGTATTTACATGTACTATGTTAAACTGAGGAATACACATTAATAGCAGTTTTGACCTTTTCCTATTCATGCATCACTGCATTTCTCACCTGTCACGGTCTGCATTATAAAGTCAGTAGGCTGTGACCTGTCCCTATGCTGAGTGAAGAAACAGCACCTGCATGATGTTAATGAACAGTGACAGTGCATAAGTGGGAAGAGGACAGTGCTGCTCACTGCACATGCAAAGGACATCTGTCTTAGATTATGTAAGCAAATATCGCTGTTCCACATTCTGCACAGAGGTAAAACACAGAAGCCTGTGAGGTTATAACTGTGGTTTCTTGGCTTTATTTGATATTTTATGCGACAAATATAATTAGGTGTTTATTCATAGCAGGATTGATTGCAACCATCACAAACTGATAGTGGCAAATTTTTCATAGTTTGGGGTTAATTCATAATAAAATTTGTCCTCTGTCTTGTTATATAATGAACATGATGTAATAGGTAAGTAATATATTTCCTGTTGCTGAGAATTCACTGCAGCTCTGTTGAATCAAGGTAATACCTCCTAGCTTATGGTCTTTAATTGCTCCACGGTTACCACAATCATGAATTAGTAGACTGAGCTGTCATGTGATGCCATGAATCGTAGTGTACTGCTCTAGTTTTCTGAATAATAATGACACAGGAGGTGGTGGATTATAGGTGAGGACTGGGGCACAGTGTCAGAGTACATGTTTATTCTGATAAATGTTAAATAGAATATAAAACAATTGCAGAAAAATGGTTCACAGAAGCACAGTTGTGCCTACAGTCATACCAGCACTGAGGTCAGCCTGCTGCATACTCACAGTGATGATACTTATATGCTAACTTTCACCAAGTATAATGTGCAATTATGTACTGTCTTTGTTAAGTGTGCTGGAATAATAAAACTGACTAATTAGCACTCACCCAAACTACTGCATGTAATCCACTTTAGGTATTAAACCATCAAGAGAATAATACCATACAAAATAATAATACCTTATGTGGCTAACATCTGTACTCATGTCATTTCACTTACAGTACAATCATAAGATGGTGCTAGAGAAAAAGTCAGCTGTTGTTGTACTGGTCTGTTTGTGGGTTTTGGAGGTATTTCAGCTTTACTGAAAATAATCAGCATGCAGTAAACTAGCATGTTGTGCATCTGTGGCGGGATGTGGTTTGTTGGCTCAGCTGCAGGGGAAGGGTGGAGCAGTGGGTTTAATGTGTAGTGTCAGGCGAGGCTGACCCACACACTTGTTCTTCATCACCTGGTCATGCCTTCCCTATTTCAGTAGGTTGCCGGGACCTCACATGGGTGTTATGTTGTGTGTGGTGTAGAGCAAGGCAGCTGGAAAGCTGCTGTCACCCAAAACTCTGGAAAACCGCAGGATGGCAGAGGTGCGATCGGCCCAGCCAGTTAAGGCGCTGGCAAATGTGGTGGCTAAATGGGCGGCCATTTATGTGGAGCAGGCGGTGATGTTTTCAGCAAGATGGCAGCGTGCACAGACGCAGCGCCTCTATGCTCTCCACTTAGGTGCTTTTCTTTTGAGTTTCTCCTCTTTTTCTTTTGTTTTTCTTACTGTAAAGCCAAATTTCCTACAGCCATCTGGAATTATGCAAGATTGGATATAACAGCCAGATCCCCCATTACCAATGATTATCAGAGGATGAACAACATCCCCCCCGGAGATAGCGAGAACATCGGGTGCTCTGTGGATTGTTATCGGCTCTGCCAAGAAACGCATGCGGCAGAAGGAACGCAAACAAAAGCGGGGATGCCGGTCGGGCTGCTAGCCAGGCTAAAGAAGCAGCCTTTCAAACCACTGCTCCCGATCATCTCCCTGACCAACGCACGGTCTGTCATCAACAAAATAGATGAACTGAACCTACTTCTTGCCGCACA
This sequence comes from Etia nguti, assembly GCA_015106755.1. Lineage (NCBI taxonomy): Eukaryota > Metazoa > Chordata > Actinopteri > Cichliformes > Cichlidae > Etia > Etia nguti. The sequence continues at coordinate 27,172 of VUQG01044368.1, forward strand.
GCCACTCGTCCGTGTTGTGTCTTGGTCGTCACGGAGACATGGCCACAAGAGGGAATTCCCGATGCCTCGATGCAGCTAGCAGGCCGCACAATGCACCGCAGCAACAGAAAGACTACAGCGGGGAAAAAGCAGAGGAGGAGGTTCGTGCATTTACACACATAACAACTGGTGCACAAACACTAAGATCATCACCACAGTCTGCTCCCCAGACATAGAGGCAATGTCTGTCATGTGCAGACCCTTCTACTTACCTAGAGAACTGCCTGCAGTGCTAATAACAGCAGTCTACATACCACCAGACGCTAATGCTAGATCAGCCCTTGCCTACCTGCACGACTCAATATCTGAACAGCAACGGACATATCCAGAGGGAGTACACATCATCGCAGGGGATTTCAACAAAGCATGCTTAAGAACTGTACTGCCTAAATTTGTTCAAAATGTGAAATGCCCCACAAGAGGGAATAACACCTTGGACCATGTTCACTCAAATATTAAGCAAGCCTACAGATCTTTTCCCCTCCCCTACCTGAGTATGTCCGACCACCTCTCCCTACTCGTTGTCCCAGCATACACACCACTCAGGAAAAGGACAAAGCCCACCATCAGAACCATTCACACCTTTTCTGAGGAAGCTCTCGCTCAGTTGCTGGACTGTTTTGCCCTCACAGAGTGGAGTGTCTTAAACATGATGACCTAGAGACTCACACAGCTGCAGTGCTGGGTCACATCACGCACTGTATGTGTAGGTGGACACCAGGTTTTATTCTAAGGGAAGGGAAACCCTTCAAAAGCGGACAGAGCAGTGGAGTAGCCAAGGGAACAGAACAATGTAAAAAACTGATTTCTAAAATATAATTTATTTCACAAAAAGGATTTAAAAGCAGTTAAAACACCCCTGTCCAGGGAGAACACACAGTAAAAACATAAAAGCAAACACTACGTCCCCAGCCGTCCTGCGTGCCTCTTCGTTCCGGAGTCAGCTGAAAGAGAGAGGGGGCAGCGACAGTCAATGCTCTTTCCTGTGACTGGGATTTCTTGTCGCACGGTATGTCTCGGGACTTACCCAGATGGGCAGAGCTCTCAACTCTGCCCGCTGCTTTGCTGTGTCACACCAGCACTATGGTCTCGCCGTAAGAGGAGATAGGGCGCCGTCCCGCTGCTGTTTAATCATCCATTGTAGCCTGCCACCGGCTACTACTGCATCTCTCTCCGTGCTCTACCACTCCTTGTCTCTGTCCTGCCAGGCCCTCTTGTTGGCCTCCGTGACCTCCCAGGTGTGCCAAATTAGTGATCAGGAGGGGGTGAAGTCTCTCCGGGACAAGTTAACAAATATATACCACAAAAACATGCAATAAAACCATAAGAATAAAACACTGTATATTACTAAAAGATAAAAAATGATAAAACACAACAACACATGCAAGATGATTAAAAACACTCAATTAACTTGTCCATTCCACCCCGTGACATATGGACACTGTCACCACAGAAAAGTGGGTCCGGGTCTACCCCAACCTTAAACCCTGGATGACAAGTAAGGTTCAGGCATTGTTAAAGGCACGTAACTCTGCATATAAATCTGGGGATCAGGATATATACAGCAGAGCAAGAGCAGACCTTAAAAGAGGCATCAGAGCAGCAAAACTGGACTATTCAAACAAGATATCAGATCACCTCTCTGATAACAACTCCAGAAAGGTATGGGAGGGCCTGAAATACATTACCATTTACAAAGGCAACGGGACAAACACAGATAATATGGACATCTCATTAGCAAAGGAACTTAACCACTTCTTTGCCCACTTCGAGAGAACTGCAGAAACCCCCACCATGCACACCGCCCTGCCAACAGCCTCCTTTGAGCACAGCCCTCACACATTTAGCCTCCAAGAACACCAGGTTCGCTATGTGTTCAGAGCAGTAAATCAGAGGAAAGCTGCTGGCCCTGATGGAATACCTGGGAGAGTGCTCAAAGCCTGCGCTGACCAGCTGGCTCCTGTGTTCACCAGACTATTCAACCTCTCCCTGTTACATGCCACTGTCCCCCCAATGCCTGAAATCAGCAACAATAATCCCAGTCCCCAAGTCCACCACCATCAGCAGCCTCAGCGACTACAGACCCATTGCATTGACTCCAGTGTTTGCAAAGTGCTTCGAGAAGCTGGTCCTAAAGCACATAAAGGACTGCCTCCCACCCAGCTTCGACCCCCACCAGTTTGCCTATAAGGCAAACTGATTCACCGAGGATGCAATTTCCACCGCCCTCCACTCTGCTCTGCATCACCTGGAGAATCCTGGGACTTCAGTAAGGATGCTCTTCATTGATTTCAGCGTGGCTTTCAATACCATCATCCCAGACATTCTTATAGCCAAGCTGGTAAACTTGTACTTCCCCCCCCACCACATGTGCATGGATCAAAAACTTCCTCACAGACCGTTCGCAATCAGTCAAGGTTGGCAACCAAAGATCATCCACCCTGTCACTCAGCACTGGCTCAGGATGTGTGCTGAGTCCACTCCTATACACCATCTACACCAGTGACTGCACCCCCTCGCATCCCTGCAACATCATCATCAAATTTGCAGACGACACCACTCTGATGGGGTTCATCACCAACGATGACGACACCACCTACAGAGATGAGGTCCAGCGACTGACAGAATGGTGCAACTACAATAACCTCACCCTAAACACCAAGAAAACCAAGGAAGTGGTCATGGACTTCCGCAAGACAAGAACTGACCCCCCTCCCCTATCCATAAAAGGTGACTATGTAGAGAGGGTGTCCTCCTTTAAGTTCCTCGGCACTCACATATCTGAGGACCTATCTTTGACTACAAACACATCCGCCTTAGTGAAAAAAAGCCCAGCAGCACCTCCATTTCCTGAGGGTTCTGAGATGGAACAGGCTGCAGTCTGACCTACTAGTGTCCTTCTATCGAGCCACAATCGAGAGTGTGCTGGTGCACGCCATCCCTGTGTGGTACGCTTGTTGCACAACAACCGACAAGAAGAAACTACAGAGGGTCATCAGAACTGCAGAGTTCTGATGTGTATGAATGTGTGTGTGAATGACTGAATGTAGTGTAAAGCGCTTTGGGGTCCTTAGGGACTAAGTAAAGCGCTATACAAATACAGGCCATTTACCATGTGCAATATTTTGGTCTTTGTGCAATATTTTTTGTTTCAGTGGAATTACCATCCCCATCCTAAATGACCATAGCTCTTCCACCCTTATTTATTTATTTATTATATTATATAACTGCCCTTGTATACAGTCCCACAATGTTTCTGTTTCAATGTTTCTACACATACACCATGTATATAGTTTACTCATATTCATATATATGTATATACATATATATTGCTTTTTCTTCTTTGTATATTGTTTTCTTTACTTTTGCACCTTCGTGGTCTTGCTACCCAATTTCGCTGTGCAAGAAACTGCACAATGACAATAAAAACTTCTAAGTCTTCTAAGTCTAATTTCACAACATTAAAGTTCACAAGAGTGACAGAGTGGCTGTAATGGATTAGATAACTAAGTTGCATTATGATTCCAAAGCTGCTACAAAGAGCTTTTAAACCCATCAGAAGAGCAGTGATCCCACTAAGACAGAGTTAAAAAACTAGTTTGTGAGCCATGTGTATGATGAAACATAAAAGTTGACAAACCCAAACAATGAACATTATGCATACATACATATAGTATGCACACTAAGATCACAGGTTATGTTAACAAAGGGGTTCAGTCAATGATATTCCAACAATAATGGAAATATTTGAAGTCTGGTATTTTGACAACAACACTGATGGTGGATCTGGCAGATGCTAGCAGAATCTCTGGGTTTTAACTTTCATAATATATCTTTTTAACAATAAAAGTAACATTAAAATCACATGACGAATGACCCAGTCCATTAAAATGACAGACAACAAAGCCCAGTGCAAACTTTAATTGGGATGGTTACACAAGTGTTTGTGTAAAAAGTACAAAGAGGCTAAGATAAAAATGTAAAGTTAATGAAGTCGACACAACAGCTTCATCAGAATACTCCGCATACAGAGCGCGAGAGAGAGAGGCTCTACAGAACTACAGACACTGAACTGTCAAAGCTACTTCACTATCAAGCTTTGTGAATTCATTAAAACAGGGTTGCTAAGAGATTTAATGAAAGATATCAAATGATGAAACAGACAAAAATAAAGCTTATGTCTCATGTCTATAGCATTACTGAAAGTGATGAAAAGTTCTCTTTTCAAATGGATTTAGGTTGGCCTTGCAGAGAAGTGTAAAGTCTAATAGGGATTAAGAGCTTGAGCCTCAATGACAGATGTTCTGTGATGAAAAGATTCTCGATATAAAAGGTTTGTTGTTAGCAGGTAATAAGGATATGATGAAAAAATTCCGAAATATTTAGAAATGGTATAACCAAAAAATTATACCAGGCAGGTGTAATGACTACAATATGGGACGGTAGGAGTTAGTCCAATTGAGGTGTGAGTAGGATCTATATTTGTCTGCAAAAATGAGAGGATTTTGGTTAGTGTTGGAGATGTAAAATTTAAACTGTCTTTAAGCAAATTATTTAAAACCTTCATCTAATTTTATGCATACAACTATAGGTATGACTTTTATTGAAGAAGTGGCTATAAGACTACAATTAAATAAAGAACTAACGTAAATGTTAATTCAGCATCATAAATGTAGCAGTAAGCAACATTCTTAGCACAAGCAGGTTAACCTAACCTATCCCGGGGTGGGTAAACCGTTCCCTCGATGGTCTTATCAAAGGGGTCTTCTGAATCGCTCTTTGTCTGGTCCCTCACCCAGGACCAATTTGCCATGGGAGACCCTACCAGGGGGCAAAAGCCCCCAGACAACATAGCCCCTGGGATCCCTGGGACACACAAACCCCTCCACCACGATAAGGTAGTGATTCGCGAAGGGGTATATGTGAACAAATACTCAAATTATGAAATAAATCCAGATGATCTCTCAGTTCCGTTGCATTTCCACCCTAGACATTGAATCTGACCTTAATGTGTTCGAATCCAAAACAGACGAACTAAAAAACTGCATGGGAAATAATTTAACTTTATAAAAAGTACAATTGCTATTTCACTTGTAGTTTAAAGTATTTTTGTGAAAATGTGCGCATTTTGTTTACAAATATTTTGGGGAATGTTGATTAAACAGTAATAAAATGTTTGTGATTTTACTATGGCTATTTCACATATGATATGATAGTTAATTGTGACATCTACTCTTACCAACAGAGCTTTAGAAAATACAAATATTTTATAAAAGTTAGAGTTTATAAAAAAATCATATTGAGCATAATTAAGTTCAGCGTATTAGAGGAATTGAAGTAGTGCAAAGCTCAAAATGAAATCATTCTATTTTCATCTGAAGGAAATAGAATTCATGTCAAACTTTTTACACTCAAATGCTTCATCTTCAAAACCAGAACTCTCTAAAGCAGAGGTCAATGTCAACTACACCTCAAAAAATGGGTTTTACAATGTTTTAAAGTAGGTGGGTTTACAAGAGCTTCGACAAAGTGAGTCATGAAACTGTTCTTAATTTTCCTCATTGGATAAAGCTAGTACTACTTTTACAATTTTGTGTTTAAATATAATTATTTACTTGTATTAGTCAAACCACTAAGACTGATTTTGGTGATTTGCAGCAACGACATGTTAAAAGATTTGAATTTATATATATTGATCTATTTTTATACATGTATTGAACATTGTAAAATGAGGCATATAATGAATGTATTTCAATGTGTGAACATATTTTATCAACATGATATGCAGTCAGAATTCGTTGGGACTATTACTAGCCTGTATTCAAGAAACAATTTGAATTAGACACGATGAGCACATTCGCTGAGCCTGCTAACCTGCTAACTGAGTTTAAGTTGGTGCTCTTATCTGAACACAAAAAAAATAAATCAGAGTTTCTCTCATACAGAAGACAACTGAAGAAGTAATGGGTAAGGTGTGTTAGGCATGAGTGGGGTGGTAAGAATAGGGATTTTAAATGTAGAGAGTATGGCTGATAAAGTGAAAGAGCTAGATGATATGATGGAGAGAAATAAGGTGCTGTGTGTGCAGGCAACTTGGTGGTGGGGAAGCAAGGCCAAGAGCACTGGAGTAGATTCAAACTGTTCTACTTAAGTGTAAATGGGATTAGAAATGAACAGACATAATCTTAAAGGAAAAGTATGTGTATGGTGGAGGTCTTAAGCGTGTCAGACAGAATCCTGAGTTTGAAGCTGGAAATCGAAGGGGTGAGCTTGAATGTTTTCAGGCATAGGCCCTACAGGTTGGATGTCAGAAGAGAAAGAGGAATTCTAGAGTAAATTGGATAAAGTGATACAGAGTGTTCCCAGGGGAGAGACAGTAGTGACTGGACAGACTTCAGTAGATATGTAGGTAAAGGAAACGGAGGTAATTAGCAAGTATTGGCCAGCTATAGTGTTAAAAAGACAAATGAAAAAAGACAAATGGTAGGATATTTTGTGAGAATGATGGAAATGACTGTGGTGAACACATATTTCAATAGAGGGAGGAACATGGGGTAAAGGAAGGTGCACACAGGTGGACTACGTCTTATCCAGAAGGAGATTGGATAGTATATAGAGGGCGACTGTGGTTCAGGGGGTTGGGATGCTCATCTTGTAACCGGAAGGTTGCCGGTTCGATCCCCAGCTCTGTCTGTCCTGGTCGTTGTGTCCTTGGGCAAGACACTTCACCTACCGCCTACTGGTGTTGGCCAGAGGGGCCGATGGCGCGATATGGCAGCCTCGCTTCTGTCAGTCTGCCCCAGGGCAGCTGTGGCTACAACTGTAGCTTGCCTCCACCAGTGTGTGAATGTGAGAGTGAATGAATAGTGGAATTGTAAAGCGCTTTGAGGTCTCGAAAAGCGCTATATAAATGCAATCCAGTATTATTATTATTATTATTAATACTTCAGGAGCAACGCGCCTCAATATTCACATTTACAAAAGCCAAAAATCGGAACCCTCGACTTAATCTTGACCCATTTTCAGGTTTCAGAGCAGATTGAATCGGCTGACGTGAGAAAAATGATCTCCTTCAGCAGCTTTGCATGATTCACAGTTCAAAGTAATCCCTCTTTATCTCATACTGAGTCTCAGTGCAGTAGTTTTAACTTCTCCCCCTCTTTAAGACAATGTTCTTCTGATTGGCTATGAACATCCAGCACTGGAACAGGAGATATGTGACTATAATGAGTGAAAGGCATCTTTATTAAACTGCACATGTCACAGAGAGGAGTGGAAAAAACCCACCAGTGTTTAGAGATCCAATAACTTCCTCAGTATAAGGAATAATAATGCTGTTTTAATAAAACTATTACACTTAGGATGGCACTGATCAGCACGCCTCAAACATCCTGGGAGCTGAAGCATATGAAATATAAAGCAGACCATCTCCTGCTATTTTTGGTCTTCCTGTTGACCAAACACATCATGAATCGAGCTCGTACACCAAGGTGTTAATCATAATGTATGCTAAAGGCGACACGTGCCTCGATATTCAAACTTCAAATGTACAAACAATCAACCACTGGATGGATGGGTGTTCATATTCTGATCTACTACAACATTAACTGTTGGTTATGACAGAAACATGTCAGAAGCCACAGAGCGAGCGCTCAACGTTTCTCCGACCCGACGCGCCCAAGAAGACGATGTTTAATCAGCAATCGGTCAAATTATAATCAGGTTTTGATTTTCAGAAGCACCATTAAAATATTGACAAAGTCATTGGGTAACGAGGTTGATTGTTTCCACCAACCCTGTCTTAATGTGTGCTGAAACCAGCCGTGACGACTGTAATGTGGATCTGACTTGGAGGCCAAGACACAAACACCGACTTGGGGGTGACCTTTAACCCTGTCCTGCTCTCTCCTCCTGTCTCACTCGAACCGGAGGATAATTTCCTAAATTAATATCATGTTGACTTGAAAAGACTTGAAAGCAGCGACTGAGACCATAAACTCATCAGGAGAGCACTCACTGAACCGAGTCGCCCCCTGCTGGCCATTACAAAGGATGTCCATCTGTTACTATGCTCTGCTATATTCTCAGAAAAGGTTTGAGGAGCACGATGAAGAGTTCAAGGAAGCTTTCTGTTGACAGAAGGGTCTGACAATGAGAACTTTAGCACAATATCTGCGTTCTTCTTCCACAGACATGAATCAAAGTGCTTTGTGCCAGACTCTGAAGACCAGAGGTGGCAGGAGTGCTCTACTGTCTCTGACAGAGCGACCTGCGGTCCTGTTCGGGTGGTAAATCGATGCAGCTGTACAGAAAATGACGTGAGGTTAATGTTGTGTGTGAGTTTAGGACATAAGGTGGGTTGTACCTCGCTCATTTTCCACCTTTGACTGTAAGTTGCTGAACCAAAGTGATGGATGACTGTCATTATCTTTATTATCATCCTCTCAGCTCACTCTGCCCTTCTCCTCCCCCTCCTTCCTCCTCTCACCGAGTTATTCTTCTATGACCTTTAGGTTGATGCAGGAGTGTCCTTCAATGACTGAAACCCTCTGTTCAACACACACACACACACACGCACACAGAGGTTTGCGCTCTCAGTCAGATCATGTTTCACAAACCTGTGGACAGACTCCAGGGGCACAGATTGGTTACTGGGCTTTGACCGACCCCGATAAACTTCATAATGCTTTATTATCTCTGCAGAAAAATTAACTGCCAACAGCCCTGATGGATGACCAAATGTTTGTGTCACGTTTTAAAGTGGAAATTTCAAAACTCATCTGACAAAAGCCCCCAGGACACATTCAGCCTCAGAGGTCTGCTTATTGAATCAGATCAAGCATCATGAGGGGCCCCACGGGCAGAGAGTCATTATCTGGGTCCCAGTAAACCCAATAAAAGGTCCTTAAGTCCTTCAACTAAGCAATTTTATCAGATGACAGCCCCGATGAAGGGCGTTTATGTGGACCACAGCTTCTTCCTGAGAACCAAATTCCCACTTGGCCACACGGGCTTATTTACTCAAAACCACAGACGGTATAAAAGATGGACGTAACTGTGATGTCACGAAGCCTGAAAGTGCAGCGAGCACGGGCTGGATGATCCTTATTTCTAATGTTTTACTCAGTGTGACGCAAAGTGTTGGACTTCTAAAGGAGCAGAAATCTTTTTGCTATCGCCCCCTGGTGCCCATTAAGAATAATGCAGGATTTTCATCTTTCATGCTTTATACTTGGAGATGGCTGGCTGTGTTTTTGTGTCCTTATTAGAGATGGCACCATACCACTTTTTTATGTCTGATACTGATACCAACATCATAAATTTGGATATCTGCCGATACCGATGTGAATCCGATATAGTCTATTTTATAATCACTAAAACTGTTTTGAATGTCTTGCTGTATTTTGTACGAGTTAATACTAAAATTTTAAAAAACAAAACACTAAAGCTATTCTGTTAAACTTGTATGCAAAAAACACACTGCACCCAAAATATTTTGCAGTTCAGCAATAC
>VUQG01044369.1:4117-41944 GCA_015106755.1 Etia nguti
CTGCTTTATGTCTTAAATGGCTCAAGGTAGAGAAAGTTGTTTAAAAAATAAATAAATAAAAGAACTCATACAGAGGATCTGGGCATTACAAAAGGCAGCCCTCACACACCAAAACAGTATCACAGCCCTCCATGACAACCAGTGCAAACTGTGTCACAAATGATGTGTTAACTAAAAATGAACAACAATGCAGTTAATCACCAATTTGCATAACTTCTGTCTTCTCTTCAAATTATTAGTTCCCATGAAAAGAGGTGCTAAGAATTTGACTTTAACAGCAGACATTTTGATGTGTTAAAGGAGGAAAGGAAGTGTAATAATAAAATTACAAAAAAGTAATAAATTATACATTATTGTTACTTAAAAAGATCAAATAATTCATTGCATGTATTATATTACTTAATTACTCCCGGAGAGTGTAATCTGTTACACTACTCTTTCCATACCAAACGTTGATTCTGTTCATCTGCACGTAGCGTTTTCAATGGAAGAAATGTTTTGTCACTCATCGCTATCCTCATCAATACATAAGACATTTTTTTAAGTGTTCAAGGATGAACACAAAGTTGACAAAACAAAGCAAAATTGAAAACCAACTCAATTTGAAATTGATTGCTGCCACAATTCTACTGTAGAAACGTGTTGGTACATAAAAATGGAGGCTACAGTGCTACAAGCCCAACTGCTCATTAGTGCCTTTGTTATCTATTGAAGATCAGACTCTGGCTGCTGTTTGTTTTAATGCTGTTGCTTCTTTCCTGGACACAGTTTATAGTTTATCACCAAGCTCCTGTATTTTCATGCAAGAATAATAAAAGTAAAGGCCATATCTTCACCCCTCATAACTTAAAGACCTCTTAACCATTTCCCTCTCCTTGCACATGAAATTAAATCAGCTGATTGTAGCGCAAATGCAGGAAGAAAAAAGTACGCTTTGATTGATCTGGCCATCATGCAAACGATTGATTACATTACTGTGTTAACAAAAAATGTAATGTGAAACAGTAACGTGTTATACACAACACTAGTTGTTGATAAAGTGTTGTTTTTAAGTAGGCTAATTCTGCAAGCCACCAGATAGCATATCCAGAACCTGGAGTTGATACATCTCATATTACAGCTGCAATGCTGTATTACATACGCAATATCAATACTATTAATTAGACCTTTGCTTTCCCTATCATGTTATGTCAAAATGCTGTGAACACCTGTTGGTCTACATAAGAAATATGCTCCAATTAGTAGTAGTAATGTTTTTAGTGGAGCGTTTGGGGGAAAACCTGTTACTGAAGAACAATATGCAAGTATTTCTTTCTTAAGAATTATTCAAACATACTAGATTTGATCAAATATAGTTTGATTATTTATTTATTTATTTTTTATATTGTATTGTTTTCCCTCACTCTCTTATTGCTGAATTGTTTTAGAAAATCCACCCTGGCCTGTGGTTTCATCTTTCACAAATGAATTAATTGTAATGCAGAAGGTAACCCAGGGTACCTAGCAAAAAGCTCTCAGAATCTTAAATAGACCTCCTAGGAGCTGCACACCCTGATATGTGATGTTAATTAAGTTTTTTCATGTTTTCATAAATCTAACAAAGTAAAAAGTCAACATATTGGTCCTAGACAGAAGTTGAACTGCTTTCTTCTGGATAGAAATCATTCATGCAGACTAATTCTGTTGATTGTAACTCTTCCTTTTTTGGCAAAATGTGGTATCTGCACTACTACATTGCATGTCAGAAAATCACACTAAAGGGGGTATGCAGTATGTCAAAATGTGATGGGTAGGGAACTGGACCAAGGGTGTTTTACGCCTACCCTTATGTGTTCCCCTGGTTTATGACTTCTTCCGAGATGATGCTTTGATTCTGGGTTGGTGTTCATCGACTCTCTCTTATCATTCTGGTGCTCATTTACTCTGTAGCCCAAGGTTATAGCTGATTCGCATCCCACAGCTATGGTGCATAATGTAATACACCGTTCCAGTTTGTTCTGTAGAAGTACGAGCAGAGAACTTAAAAGTGTGGTGATATGCAAATATTTGCTTCTTTATTAAAAGGAAAAACAATGAACTGATCTTACTGAAAAGCGGTGCCTGCATATTACGGCGTCTGATATAGCTTACAGTAATCCTCGATGCTTTAGACTTCCATTATTGTACAAGAACTATTAAAAGCCCATCAGTGAGCCACAGTGTTGCAGTAGGTGATGCGGTCTTTCATTATCACCAACAGCAGTTTCGCTGTGCAGCTGTTCAGAGCACAAAATGTGTATAAACCTGAAATACAAATACAATGTTTACCCAGTTGCTAAAAATTAAAGCTCCCAGCACGTTTAGCATATAACGACACATTTGGGGCTGGTTTTTTTTTTTTTTTTACATGTGACAAACAGACTAAGAAATTAAAATGCAATGATATATGAAGAAACACTGAGCTTTGTTTACTATGCTGTTATCCTTGAAGCTGCTCATTAGTTTGTGGTTAAGTCCTGAGTTGTTAGATAAGTTGTTTTTTGTTTTGTTTTTTTCTATTGTGTTCTGCTTCTCTGAGCAGCCCTAATCGCATGATTAATCATTTAAGTCTAAACTAAACTTCTAAAATCTTCCTTCTAATTCATCCACCTATAATTAATGCAAAAACACTAACACCAAAAACATGGTGATTAGAAAAGCTCTAGAACCTGAAGTAATAGAATATGTAACAGACTATGGGGTGTTTTATAGGCAGCTTTCCAGTGGATGATGTTGAACCTACACTGTACTATGGATGTCTCTGAAGAGTCTTGAACATGGTGACCAAAGAGAAAATAGCCTATCAGTGCTATAGCTGGTACAATAAATTAAGTTTTCTCATGAACATAAAGACTACAGTGCTGCCAAAGATGGTGTGTGATGTGGAGTGTTCTAGTGAAACCTTCCTCACAGAAGCCAACTCTGCAAGATGTACACTTGATTTCTGCGATAGTGTCATAGTGCCACCTTAATAAACAAATAAATAAATAACACGTACCACGTGCCACTGAATGTTAGATAGCAGCTTTCAACTATTGTACTTTTTAGTTTGCCCAATTTCCTGCTTCATTAATTAATTAAACATGTTACCGCCAGAGCTTTTATTAGACTGCTGTAAATATGACACTTTATTTGCAGATGCAGAGTTCAGATTTAGATTTCTAATATTATTAAACAAGTCTGTTTTTTGGCTACACGTTGAGCTGAAAATGTTTTCTCCTAGACTTCCTTCAAGGTTGGCAGGTCTGGCTAGACATATTTATTCCTGTCACTCTGCCCAGTAAATACAACAACAAAAGCACAAGTGGCTTTGTTCCAGTAAATGAAATGTCTCACTGATAGGAGGAAGAGAATCAATTGCTGTTTGCTTTACTGTGCGTAGGCAATGCAGAGACACTGTGACTGTGGCCATGGAAGAGCTATCGGGAAATACTTCAGATCGATTGCTTCGGGACTCAGACCAACACTCCATCAACGACACAGCGAAGGCAGAATGGTACATGTATTGTATGTTTGTTTGTTCCAAGATCCATTCTGATCGTTCTCCTAAAAGCACAAAGGGATGAAACACAGCATTCTGATGCCACCATAGCATATTATGCTGGCTGTAGGTTTTCAGGATTTGCTTTATTTTTTTTGTACACAGTGTTTAGACTAACTCAGCACTCTTGGCTTCAATGCCACTCCTATTTTAATAAAGAAATGAGCTTCACAAGCCAAAACGAACGCTGAGAACTATCATTTAATAAGCGACCTTGAAAGCTACAATGCTTGATCTAACTGCTGTAAACTGTGATTACATTTGCATGACGGTGTGCGACTTATCTAAAAGTGCTTATGTTAGTGTGCTGTTTGTATGTCTTGTTTGAGAGAAGTGTGTGCACCCTGTGATGCCAACGAAGACGTGACTAGAACCTCAGTTGGCCACTTTGGGCTCTCATTATGCAAGATTTGCTTGGACCCAATTTCCTATCTCGCTTTCAATATAGACACACATATGTACATCTAGCTCTTAGTATGGAAATCACATCCCCAAACACATAGACAAGGACAGCTACTAGGAGCTTTAAACATGAAAGCAAGTGTGTTAAAAGCTTCTAAGGAGAGGCATGTTCCAGTAAAGGTGCACATACACACGAAACCATGTACTCTACTTCAGTAGTCATTTTATTTTCCTGAATATTTTAACAAACAAACTCCCTCTTTGCCTGCCCTTAACCCTGATTCCTCAAATGGTCTGCCCCACGGCTCTTCAGTAGCTTCTCATTTCTCTTCTCTGTGCTGTCTACACCATGCATGCTTTAGTAGAATTAATAGAAATCTCCCAGGCTCATCCCAGCAAAATCGGTGCCATGTGCTGTGCTGTCTGCCAGCCTGTAATTCATGTATAATGCATCCTGTCTTTCCTCTCGCTCTTATTCAGCAGAGGTGAAGAGAAGCTTGGTGAGTAGATGCCAAGTATGACCGCATAGCAGGGACCAGCCATGATAAGACAAATATCATGGATAAAGATATTGAGAAAGACACAAAGAAGATTGTTGAGCGAGTAGTGAACAAACAAAAGAGGATAACGATGATTAAACATGTAGAGAAAGAAGATTATATGTGAACAGAATTGAACAAAAATACTGGGGAGTCAATAAATATCCCAAATGTGGAAGGAAAGTGTTCAGATGCAGGTTCTCGACTAATTCAAAGAGAACACAACATAAGTTGTCTCATTAAGTTGTTGGGCCACCACATGCTGCCAGAACAACTTCACTAAATCTTGGCATTGAGTTCAAAAACACGGTTAGACAAGATGAATCAAGAATTGGAACACTCACAATAAAAATGTTTTAGTAACAGCCTGCCTGATTGTGGTAATCATTTCATAGAAATTACATTTAAGAGATGAAGAGAAACATGAAGAAAAACACTTTATGCATCAGCAATGTTCAAGAAATAGAAAAAAAATGCATTAGAAATTCTTTGAAAACAAGACCAGAAATTAGATTTAGTCTGTTTTTTGTTTCTTTTTTGGTTTTCGTTCTTTTTTAATTTACTGTGAGCGAACTGTATTGCACAAAACGCTCCTAAAGCCATGTCAGCAATCACTTTCCCAAGCTGTAGTTTGTTTTTTCTAAACAGGAAGAAAGTCATTGCAAAAGAACTGTCATTGTCACAAATCTATCATTTGTATTATAAACATAATGGGGTTGTTGTGAGAGGAGGAAAGTGACATTGGATGCATTTGTTTACAATTCTAATGTCATTTCACCGTCAGGGACTACCCAGGGGTTCCCATTGTGAAAGCATCTGCTTTTATAAATTGTAAAGTGTGCGTCTCTATAACTGATAATATAGATGTAAAACTTTTTCCCACAGTAACAAAACGACGTTACTCTTTGAACAGAAAAGAAACAAAACTATTTCACTAAAACATTTTGGTTTTTTACAGTCTATCACAGCTGCCATAGGGCGAGAGGCGGGGTAGACCGCAGACAGTCTGTCGCAGGGCTAACACAAAGAGTCAGACAACTATTCACACTCAAAGTCACACCACTGGGGAATTTAGATTCACCAATTGACCTAACCACATTAACTTTTTTTTGTTGTTGTTGTTGGACTGTAGAATGAAGCCATAGTACGCAACAGCACTCAGACAGAGAAGATGCAAGCTCCACACAGATAGTCGCTGACAGATTCGAAACCAGGACGACCCCTTTGACTGTCAAGTTTTTTACCTTAACAGGAACTTTTTTTTTTTTATGAGGGGCCCACAAACAAAATGACCATGAAACACGTGTCTTCAATCCCCCACCTCCATTTTTCTATATAAGGAAATGCTTTACCTCTTATTTTAAAAAAAAGAAAAAAGAGAATAATCTATAACTGATGATATCCAACAAGTACTAAATCAGTTTTTGATGAGCAGCAAGTTCTATACACTAGTTTATTGTTATGTATTGAATTTAACTTCAAGTATATTGGGCATTTTTGAAGCGTTTCATTACGTTTTTTCACTCTGAAACAATGAGCACAGCTTCGTTTTACATTCCTCCCAATTTATAGTATTAAATCCAAGTATTTAGTTCTGAAGAACAGATCAATTTGGCGGAGTTTAAATCTACAGATCAAACAAAGTCAGGCAAATGGACTTTATGAATTTATGAGTACAGATTGCATTTTTGAAACCAAAACAGCTTGTCTCCATTGTAATCGATGATCTCGTAAAAGTTAAATCAACAAACCCAACCGTGAACACGGTCTTTTTTCCTTTTTAAAAAAAAAACAAACAAAAAAAACTTTTTATTCATATTTACAGAAGAGACAGAAGTAGCAACAAGTTCTTTCTTCAAAGAAGTGTGGTATCTGTGGTTGCATCTGACTTGTTTTCTCATTTCTAATGATTAGATTTTACTTTCTGTGTCTGATTACAGAGTCAAGTGGGAATCAGGCAGAAGAACAGGTGAGTGTATAGTGTGACAAGCCAGTTTTCAGATAGGTAAACAGACAGAGTGCCTTGTAGCGACCTCCTTTTCAGGGTCTTTTTATTTCAGTGTTTGAATTCAGAGTCATTGTTACTCTTAGTCTTGAACTTGATGCCAGTCAGTTAATATGATTGGCTAATGCTGCTTTTGGTGCCACTGTTCACTCATTGCATTCATTAATTCATTCCTGCCTGCTGTTTTCCTGTTGCTAACTCACTTGTCATTTAAGACCACTCGCAAATGAAGCAAATAATGTTGATTACCTCATTACAACAGCACATGACAGCTCTGGGATATATTGCACAGTTTGTGAACAGTCACTTCTTAAAGTCAGAGTGTGTGATGTATTCACTGAGCTTGTTTAGAGACCCAATCAAGTAACGAGGGTGAAAATCATCATAAGAAGGCAACTTAGTAACCACACTGTAGAAACAAGGCTTGTGGTGTTCTCAGTTTATTTTTG
The DNA here is from genome assembly GCA_015106755.1 of Etia nguti. Taxonomy (NCBI): domain Eukaryota; kingdom Metazoa; phylum Chordata; class Actinopteri; order Cichliformes; family Cichlidae; genus Etia; species Etia nguti. The sequence continues at coordinate 11,072 of VUQG01044369.1, forward strand.
TGCCCTAAAAAAGAATCATACAGTGCTTTAACAGTTCTGGTATTTGAGAAAGAAAAAAAAGTGCACTTGTAATGTAATTTGAATACCATGGATAGCTCCGTTTATAATTGTGTAGCTTTGAAGTTCCAGATTATGTTCTCACAAAACTGCCTAAATGATATGCTGCAAAATGACAACAGCCAGTGTTTCAGTGCAGAGTTTTGTTATCGTTAAAATTTAACCATTAAAATTTCATGGATGGAATGGTATTTATTTGAACATTGTTGGATGCTTTGTCTTCAAATCTATTTGGTCATTCATCTCCTTTTGTTAATTTTGAAGTGCCAGAATTCATTTTACCACTGTGTTCTTCATTTCAACTTTATATTAGGGATGTTTCTTAGTGATTCATTTCTCAGTCGATTAAACAAGGTAAAAAAATTAAACTGACTAGTCTAAAACTAAGAAACAAATATCAAGTTACATTTGAGAACCATTTAATGGACAGTGTCAAAAACTCTCTAAAAACAAAGGCATTTGAAACCAATAACACATTCTTCAATACTGAATCATGCATCATTAATTGTGCATTATGAACATTGCATGTTAGACTCCAAAAAGACAACAAAGAAGAATGTAAAGTTATCTCATCTAAGGTTGGGTCACGAGGGCAGCAGCCTAAGAAGGGAAACCCAGACCTCCCTCTTGCCAGCCATGTCCTTCAGTTTATCAGAGGAAACATCAGTGTTCCCAGGCCAGCTGAGAGATACAGTCTCATGAACGGTCAAAACACCTTACACAAAAGACGATCGCCACAACTGGCTCCCTTTAATGTGGAGGAGGCTCTATTCTGAGCCTCTCCTGTATAACTGAAGTCCTCGCCCTATGCTGGTCAGAGAAAGCTCATTTCTGTGTGTATCCACAATTTTACTCTTTCACCTTAAAAAAAAAAACTAATAATAACAGTATTAGGCCTAGATTAACAGTGTTATGGTGTTTCTGAACAAAGATGGCCTGTCTGGTGGCAGATGTCCACACAACATTTACGACACAGCAATACATCAATTAAAATGTTAACAATTATATTAAATGACCAGTATGTCTGGTATCAACTAATTACAATAGCGATGATTAGTCGTCTACTCAAATAGTCATGCGCAACCCTACCTTATATCCAGTGAAGTATGGCAATATTTGGTGGTGGACTGATGATGATTATTGTAGATTTCAAAATTTTACAGGATTGCAAATTCTTCAATGGAAAGGCTAATATTAAAACTGTAATATTTAAAAACAAACTGTGATTGCGTCATGTGAATTTGCCTTTTATAGTACAGCCTGATATTGCCTGGAAAGTCACACTGGAATAGCAAAAATGCATATTGTCCTCCTCTAAGCTGCAACTTGGACCTTTACATTATCTTCTTTCATGTTAATTTGGGGCATTTTTTAGTAATCAAGAGGACCACTAAACATGTAACCCATACATGAAGAATTCACAAATATAACTGTAAGTGATAGCATTTTCAAATTGCATGTGAGTAGTAGTTGGTGAAAAAGACTCAAAACTCCCAAAATAATTCCCAGAAACTTAAAATTAAACCAGAAACAGCAAAATAAAGTCCGTACCATACATAACTAGGTTCACAGAAACATATGAATTCTAACAAATGTGTCCTCCACTCACAATTCTCCACACTAACTCATATTGAGACATTCACTCGGCACAAATTGGCTGGTAATCTAGTAATTAGCATCGCAGGGAAAGTTTCACTCTTCAGAAAACCAAAGTTCAGAACACACACCTACACGTATCTTCACACAAACAGATACACTAGTGTAGCTGAAGCTGTTTCTTTAGCATATGCAAAAATGTAACGAATAATCAGTGTTCATCAAGCAATGACGAACATTCTTTACAAAGGGCTATTAATGAAATTCACTCCTGGTGTCAAAAAGGGTACGTTAATATAATGCACACGGTAGAAGCAAGATGATTAAAATGCCTTTCAAAAAAACACAGCAGATGCATATTGAGTACTATACTGGAAGTACAAGGACAAATAACAATCACAACTTAAAGTCAAAATGACAGAGGCTCAGTGAAGAGTTATGTAATGTAGACAGTATAAAACCATAAATTAAGATTGTTTTGGGGAAAAGCAAACTCTTCTCAGTAAATAAACATCAAATGGACACATTTTAACAATCAACATCATGACAGACAGTGAAGTTGATTACAGGGGAGAAAGAAGGTTGTAAAAATGTCACCATTATCAAAAATCTAAATGTGGTATTTACAGCAGATGTCACCGCCTTCCACACACACACCCACACACACAGACATCCAGAATACCACTACATCCAAACCCACAAATAAGCACACTTTTCCTGCTACCCATCACACCACACTGATGCTACAAATAATAATTAATTCACAATGATGAATTGTTTGAAAAGGCACCTCTACAAGAATTCATAACAGAGAACTGGCAAAACTGTATAAATTGTACATCTTCAAGTTTTATAAATCCAATGCAATACAAAGACCAATTTTATATTTGTAAGAGTAACAAAACATCTGTATCCCTGAAATATTGTTTGAGTTGTCTTTTATTTCTGTTTCTAATGTACTGCTCCATTAACTTTAGAAGTCAGAGCTGCAACATCACACCCAAGCTGACCTTATTCTAGTTGAACAAGTCAGAAAGCCAAGAATGACTAATGGGGTTTGCTCACCAGTCAGGTGAGTCACTTGATAACAACAATTCAATTAAATTCAAATTTATTTATATAGTGCCTATAAAGCAAGCACTTGGCAACAGTGGGAAGGAAAAACTCCAAACCTTCTTCAAACCATACATCTAGCAGGTTTCACTACTGTCTTGTTAATCTTCCTTTTCTGCTATCTTTCTGTCACAAATCAATCCTCGTCTACACCCACTTGACCCTGCCTGCACTCTCTTCCTTACCTCTCTTGTGCATTGTTCGTTGATTTGTATGGCTGAACCTTTAAACTCATCTACCTCTACTCCTTCAATACTGACCTTTCCACCTGTCTTCTTCTCATTTACACACATATTCTGTCTTATTTCCACTGGATTTCATTCCTCTTCTCTGCAGTGTATACCTCCACCTCCCGAGGCTCTCTTCTAGTTCTAGGTTCTTTTTCTGTTCTGGATGAAGAATAATGTTTAAAGGGGATGTCTTCTAATTCCCTGGGTTCAGTTTTATAGACAATGAAATTGTGTTGGAGATCTAACTGAATTAATAACAGGTTTGGTAAGAAAACCAGAGTTGGGATTTAACAGTGTGTGGTGCAAAATGTTCTTCTAAAGCTTGTAAATCTGATTTTACCCTTGTTGAATTCCATCCTTGCCCTCAGTGACTTCCCAGACATAGTACCAGAGTGTTGTAGTTACTGTGAAAACTTACCAGGGGAAAAAAAGAAAAGAAATGGACCTCCTGTAAGGTTTCTGAAATACAAATGTTAAAGCTTGAAAATTCTGACCGGTCTGCTGATAACTAAGTGCCAACACCTGACTTCATGGTCAGGTGTTCATTATAGGTGCTGTAGGTAACTTTGAGAGAGGGAGTAACATTTCAGTCCTGCCTGCAAAGTCCCTCCACACATAGGTCGCTGTGATTGCATTTGTCATGCATTTATGCATTTAGCTCATGCTTTTTGTGTCACTGTACAATTTTGCATTTTTATCTATATTTATCAGTACAACTGGTGATCGGTGATTGTGCACAGAAAAGAAAATCACTTCCACAGCTTGAACACAGAAAAGAATATGACCACCAGAATATCACAGTAATGGGGCCATTACTCGAAAAAAAAGTAATTAAAAAAAGCATTACACATAATTTTTTTTTTACTCCAGTATATTACTTAATTATTCACCAGAGGAAATAAATTGCTATGCTACTCATTACAATACTTGCATTGTTACATAATTCTTCGTAAACAATATAAACTTTAGCCAACAGTCCCATACACCAACACAAACCTCTTTTTCTAATGAGGTAACACATACAATCTTTCTTTTAGTGTTTACATCTTAACGCAAACCTGACAAGAAAAGCAAAGCTAAAAACCAGCTCAAAGAGACCACACTGATTCTACTGTAGAAACACTAACAGGTGGAAACCGGGGCTACAATCCTTGCTACTTATCAGTTTGTTACCAGTTGAAGATCGGGCTCTGGTTGCCAGGCTGGGGTGTATATTTTTGCAGTAGAAGGTTACCATCATTTCCTGTCATCTTTAAGCAGTTCCACAAACCATTGCAAATATTTATCTGCTGCAGAAGGATGGAACAACTTTTTCAGTGGCCTGTCTACAAAACAAACATAAAATAAGCTTTAACAACAACTCAGCTCATATGGAATTATGTAGTAAACATAAAAATGTGAAATAACTCAAAACATGTTTTATATTTAAGATTCTTCAAAATAGGCACCCTTTGCTTTGATTTCTATTCTGCACACTCTTGGCATTCTCTTGATGAGCTTCATGAGGTAGTCACCTGAAATGGTTTTCCAACAGTCTTGAAGGAGTTCCCAGAGACGCACTGAGCACTTGTTGGCCCATTTTGCCTTTAGTCTGCAGTCCATTTCATCCCAAACCATCTCGACTGGGTTTAGGTCAGATGACTGTGGAGGCCAGGCCATCTGGTCTTCTCGGTCAAATAGCCCTAACCCTAACCCTAACCCTGGAGGTGTGTTTGGGGTCATTGTCCTGTTGAAAAACAAATGATGGTCCAACTAAAGCTGGGCATACACTGTGCGATTTTTGGCCCATTTTGAGACGATTTTTCAGTCGTGTGACCGTTTTGGGGATCGGCCCGAGTTTCGCCTTAATCGTGTGTCGTGCATCGTGTAGTATACATCGGGTAACGAGAAGCGATTAGCACCTCACAACCAGCTCCCGATCATCAATCGTATGGTCGCAAGAAAATCAAACCTGTTTGAAATCCTGTCACCCCTCATGAGGGTATCAACGCAACCTCTCACACTGCGCACGTGCAAACACAGAAATGGAAGTGAAAAAGACGGAGTAGCACGGCAGTGCAGTGTGATCTGGACACAAGTGATGGAGGCCCAACTTGTAGAACTTTGGCAAGCTTATCCGAGCCTTTTCGATGCGGCCTCACAAAATTATCACGAACACAACAACCGTGAAAAGAGTTGGATGGACATTGCTGCTCAGTTGCAGCTGCCTGGTCAATGTTTCTCATTAGCAATTTAGCAAAGTTGATGATGGTGGTGTATGTGTGTGTCTGTGTGAGTGAAAGACAGAGTGGGAGAGAGATAGGGAGAGCGAGAGACAGATTTTGTGTTATAAGCTTCATGTTATGGACGCACAGTGTGAGCACTCAGGTCGCATCAGAGCATCGGGCCGTATAGTGTGAGACCATGCATCATGACCTACGAACTTCTAAACCCTGCGATTCAATCGTACAGTTTGAGCAGGAGCTGAATAACGTGACTGAAAAAATCGCACAGTGTATGCCCAGCTTAAGCTCAAACCGGATGGGATGTCGCTTCAGGATGCTGTGATAGCCATCCTGGTTCAGTGTGCCTTAAATTCCCAACAGTGTCACCAGAAAAGCACCCTTTTGCTTGTCCTTAGTAGTTGTTTCTTAGCATCTATTTGAACATAAAGGCCTGATTCACACAGTCTCCTCTGAACAGTTGAAGTAGAGTTGTGTCTGCTACTGGAATTCTGTGAGGCATTTATCCGGACTCTAATCTGAGGTGCTGTTAACAATTTCTGAGGCTGGTGACTCAGAAATTGCAAATTGCATAAGCCTGCCAAATAGCCTCCACAACTCAGTGGGACACTGGGACTTCCCAGAATCCTGGAGAGGAAGGCAACAAACAGCTGGTCTCCTCCTAATCGGCCAGGTACACCTGACGTATATCGCCAAAGCACAGACAGGGCACAAGGCAGCCTGGTGCTGAGCTTCCTCCTAGTGCAAGCCCTCAGTGGGAGCTGTTTGAAACTGGGACTGACTGGGAAAGGTGGAATTCCGACAGGGCCAGGAACGCAGGGATGGGCCAGAGGACCAACCCTATCCATTCCGGCAACCACCAAGGGGGAGTAACAGAAATCCTGTGGGGAGTTCTCCTCCCCACATGTGGGGAGCCGTGACAGGCTCCCAACCGCAAAGGTAACGGACAGACACTGCCACCATACACTGAACCACACACTTTACCACACTCTATCACTAGTTTCACATCTGCACAACTGTCTTATAAGTAAGCTTTGGGCATGGCTGGGCCAGCTGAAGTGTCTTAAAAAATTATCCACGTGTCTTGACCAAGGACATATTCCCCCGTACATATAGAATATTTAACAGAGTAGAGAGATTGTCTCGATATGATAGAGAACAATATCGTGACCTGAAAATATGACCAATTATGGACTTCTTGAATTCTGGACTGGAATTCAAATAGAAGTTTTTCCTAATTAGAATTCTGCAGATCTGAATAATCTGAATATCAAGCAAGAAATATCAAAAACTGAAAGTCCATCACCCAATCATAGAATATTTGTCTTTGATCTAATGATATATAATTTTGACTAGAAAGAATGTAATTGCAGTTATCTTCAAAATATGTTCACTCTAGCTATTATTGAATAGATTTATTCCAGTATTCCATCTACCCTGAAAGCTAGAATTCATAGTTAGGAATGTTTTAGACCTGACTGCCTTCCACTAGTACAACTACAAGTTGGAAAACCAAGACAAATAGCTTCAGGAAAACCTTTGATTTCAGGTTGACTATTGACAGCTGTCCTTAGCAAGAGCTGATAGCAGGTAATTTATCTAATTAAACAAATAATGGATTGGAAGAGTAGGGTGGTGCTTCCCCATTTCATGAAGGGGGACCGGAGGATGTGGTCCAGCTACAGAAGGATCATACTTCTCAGCCTCCCGAGGAAGGCCTCTACCAGGGTACTGGAGAAAAGTGTTCATCCATTAAGCGAACCTTGGATTCAGGAGTTACAACATGATTTTCATACAATATGCAGAACATTAAACCACGTCTTTATCATCTCGAGAGTATACAAAGCTGCATGGCAGTTTGTCCAACTAACCTACATGTGTTTTGAGAACTTGGAGAAGGCATTCATCTGCATTCCCTGGGGTTGTGGGGTGGTTTGCAGTTGAGAATGAAGCACCGGGAATAAGAATTAGGAACTATGGGCCGTGTTTCTCAGTAGGAAAAGGGGAGTGTCCATTCCAGGACAAATTACTGCTATAAGTGGAGTTCAAGTATTTTGGGGTCTTGGCGCTTCTTGAGTGAGTGGAGAGTGGAGTGGGAGATTGATAGACAGATTAGTATGGAATGCAAATAGGCTGTACTAATCTGTTGTGGTGACGAGAAAGTTGAGCGTGAAAGCAAAGCTGTCGATTTACTGGTCGAGCTGTATTTCCACCTGGATAGTGACGAAAAGAATGAGTTTGTGGATAAAAGTAGCAGAAATTAGTTTCAAACCAATTTCTTTTGTTATGTAAATAGCCCTAGAGTTGTAACACCAAAACAGTAAAATCTGACTGTGCTTAATTCACCCAGTAAAATCTACTGTCGCTTGCACTGCATATGTCCTTCAAGGAGCATCTAAAGTAACTATTTACTATATAATAATGATAGATCCCTGCAAACCTTAAAACACACACATATTAGGAATCTGTTCCAAACATAGCACAGTTTTGAGCCACCTTCCCAGAGCTCCTACAGATTTCTTCTTCTTAAGTGTTTTTTTCTTTTCTCTGTCTCTTTGTCTCATTTTTCTACTATTCATCTTGATGACATCTGTAGAACCGCTCACTTAGACTATAATGAATGCCTGTTTCAAGTTGAAATAAGAGACATTTCATAAACACTCTTCTCCAGAAGGTGCACTTTCCTGTCAATATGAAAAAAACTGCTAAGCACTCAATCCTTAATTGAAAAGCTCTTTGCCTGAAATGATTTCTGCAAACTTCATGAATTATTTAAATGAATGAAAAGATGGAAGTAAAGTGGACCAATATGTCTGATCTTTGATACTGGAGGAAAAGGAGGAATAAAGGAAAAAACTACTTTGCTGCATCCACTGAATGAAATGTCTCTTTAAGAAAGTGCTCTCCACTGCCTTGGAAGAAAAAAAGTCTTGTTTATTTTTGCATAGACAGCGATTATAGAATAGAATAGCCCTATATTGTCATTGTTCATGTACAAGAAAATTGTATTAACTAGCTATAGGGGCCATTCCAAGCACCAAATGAACACAATTCGGTCTTTCATCAATAGAAAAATATGACAAGTGCATTGGAAAACATGTGAATCTTTTAATAAAAAGATATGTTTTGTTTTTAAATACAGGAATTACTTAAAATAAGATCTACAGTAACTACATTAAAGTATGAAACATACTTAAGACAGAGCTTACAATTCAAATTAATGTGCTCCTGTTGTCAAGCAGAAGTTTAAAGTGCATTTAGACTAACCTCATTATACATTCTCTGTATCAGTTCATTAAAGGTCAATGAATTTGGCAAACATCACGCCATGCTTTATTTCCAATTTCTCCAACAAAGCATTTTGAATTTGCCACAGCACTAGTTCACTTCTGGCTTGATTACCACAGCCACAGGGGCACATCCCTCAAATATCAGTGTAATCCTTATATTGCATGTAAAATGCATAAATTCTCAGAAACTATGCTGAAATGAGCAAAATTATTGGGCACAAGATATATTTATATTATGGAATTATTAGGACACTATTTTTAGAACACATAAGGATATAATTAAAAAACAGGAAAATATTTCCAGAACCAACAGCTCACCCCAAGTTTGTCACTTTACATTCAATGCAGAATTTAATTTGTTAAGGAGAGAGACAGTAAGAGGGAGAACTTGCATTTCACTGAAATGTTTCATCAAGCGTATAATAAGAAGGTGGGGTGTGAGGAAGAGAAATTTTTCAAAGAAGAAAGAAAGTTGGGCTGAGTGCTAGAACAGAGAAGCGAGGCTGATGTGTTGTCAGATGGACTCATAACCTGGTTAAGGCAGATCAGAAAGGGAGAGCCAGCGAGAGAGAGAGAGAGGGAGAGAAGGAAAGAGAGGCAGGTCTGTCATGCACAGCACGGAGCCTTTTCTTCTCCTGTTGTCAATTAGAGCAGGCAGCTCTGCACCTGCATGTGGATGCCAGGCCAGCGCTTCTAGCCAGCGTTCACCTCGGCACTGGGCCCGCTGTCCAACCAGCTCTTAATGAGGGGCTTTGTGTGGATAAAGGGGGCTGGTGCGTATACTCAGGCGCCCATACATGGCAATTAGGTTGAATCAATCCTGGGGAGAGCAATGTCTCTCTCTCTCTCTCTGATACGTTATTCTTTATACTTTACTTAAGTAAGACTGATGGACTGACGTGTAGACAGGGAACTGCAAGATTTTCAAATGCGTGGGTATGAAAATGACTAAGTGTAATCCTCACAGAATGAATCATAGAGTATGACTTCGTTAAAGCAAAATTCATTACAAAGTGGAATTTACATAGTTCATAAAAAGCCAAATCTTGGACCAGCATATGTAAGGTTTTCTATGAGGCCCACATTTAGAGGATTCAACACAATTTTAGTGGGATGCATTTCACAGCTGTCTTACAGTTGTCTTTCCTGCATAACACTGAAAAACAATTAGGATCCTTAATGCTCAAACAAAAAATGTGGGAGTTGATGAAATGAATTGCCAATAACTTGAAACTTGAGTTGGCTCCAAGATTTAAACTCTACAAACCTTGACTTTATGGTTTAAAGCTGTGAGAAGAGTGTTGCAAATAGGGACACATATTTACTGAGCTGTCACAGATTATGGCACTGAAATGTAAATTCAGTGTAGATTTTCACTTCAAACAGTATGCCACCCACAAATATCTTTTGTGTTTCCTCTGAGAGCTAGTGTATGAAAAGTACTTGTTACCTAAGTTATGTGAATACGACTAATGGGGAAAGCAGGAAGAGGGAGACTAATATGTAAAATGTCTCAGAGTAACCTACTACGCAGAGTTCAAGTGATAAGACTGGATATATTACCAAACTCGAGTTGCTTTTTTCCTCTTCTACAGCCATTAGAGGCTTCTTGTACATCTTTTCTTTTCCCGCGACGATCGACATTCATTTCAAGAGACAGGACTTAGTTAGAAGTTAAAGGTAAATTTGCCAAAGGACAAGGAAAGAAATGATTACTCATCAATCACAGCTGAGTTGGGAAAGAAAATGATGAAAATCTCTCCCTTTATTTTGTAAGGTAGTCTCTCCTTTCTCTGGGTGTTTGGTTTCTTCAAATGGAGCCTTCCCCCCATTAAAGCAAAGGGATTTTCTAAAGCCACTCCTGAGGTGTAGTAAAGTCAATCCAGAGGTCTTGTCACTCAAAGGCCTAACATAAATGGCATGTCAATCACTGCTGAGAGCATGCCTCTTTACAGGATCATTCCAGTGTGACAGAAATTTCATCCTTATTTTATTTACAGCGCCTGAAAGCAATCATGTTTATAGTTACCTGGGGTTATTTTTAAATGCATTCAATGTGATGAGCAATATTTTTTCGGGAGTTTTGCCATACAAGCTTGGTTATTGAATGGCTCCCAACGTTGGTAAATCAGTCAGTGAAGCTAATCCATCTCTGTGATTGAAAAGATAACAGACACATTCTGCCAAGCTACTTGACATCACAGTGTATTACATTGTACCGATTTAAAAAGTAGCCTGTGGTTATCATGTTTCTAACCAAGCATATAATTGTATTATTGTTGCAAAGCTACAACACCATTGTGTTCTCCCATTTAATTTTGGTGTTTCATCTATGTTTAAAGAAAGTTTTTTCATGTGCGAAAGAGGTTTGGTACATGAGTGCCCTTACATTTGAGAATTAGGATATCCTCAATAAAAAATCTATTCTCCTCAGCTCCTACTGGTAATGGGCATCATTCTACAGAATGATGAGATCCTGAGATGATCAGTTGAGCTCTTTAATGGAATCTGAAACATTTATTGGTGCTATCTTCTGCACCGACATCAGCTTATTGGACACTGTCAGCATGAACTTTTCATATGCTTGCAGCCTCATTATTCTATTTGTTTGCTGCCTCCAACTCAGTTACCAAACTATTGGTATTCTACTCGTTCACTTCAACTTTGATCCAGATTTATTCTCTGTAAACTGATCATTTCATTGCTGTCAGAAAAACACTGTTTTTTCATGTTCTTTTACCAGCTATCATCTAAATCTCTCTTGACTGTCCACTTACTGTATATTTTTCACCAGATATGGCCTCAGTCTTTTCCTACTGCTGGTCACATTCATCCACCAGAGCATATTTATACGAGTCTCACGATGTTGGTATATTGTAAAAGTGATTTTCTGACGTGGGTCTGCTGTAATCACCAGATGATCTTACAGGGAATGACTCATGCCACGTTTTGAGCATTGACTCATGTGCCTTCCAGCCTTAAAATAAATGCAATCACAAAACTTAACTGGGGCTTCTGTATGCATGTCTATCACACGCACATAGAAGCCCTAGTTCTGGTTCTAGTTCTTTGCATTTCCTGAGTGATAAGCACATGTTTAAGAGTGATAGGTGTACAATGGAACCCCATTACAAAAGGCAAGAAGGAGTCTGTTGCAACTGTTAAGGGCAGCAGAAAATCTGTGGGTACTGGACAAAGGGGACCTTTACTACTTGAAAGGTTGAAAGGTCCCCACGTGCCTGACATTCAAAACGTCATGATCATTGTTGGCAAGAGGCCAGAAGAATAATGTCTGCAAACTGGCATCGTGAGTAAGATCTACACTCAGGATATGTGGGTAGAAGTAGATTTGTTCTGCTTCATCGGAAAATTCTGCGTAGTGTCCCTCATTGCCACAACAATCAATCCCTGTGGACAAGCACATTGCACAGATGCAGCATGGCTGAATAAAGCTGCTTCTCTATGTTCTCATTAATGTCTCCCCAACACAATTAGTCCGCGATTATGTAAGACAATGCGTGTTTAAAACTACTGAATAATATGTCAGATTTACTCTTATAGTCAGCTGTCTCATTAACAGCTGCTGGTTTCCAAAAATGTAGCATTTACATTTATAAGAAATCTGTAGATGAATTAGGATTAATGAGCCTGTCAATTTCTGAGGAGAGAACTTTTGTTATTGACTACAATGATGCTACAAGTTTAGAAATAAGAACGAGTCTGAGGTCTTATTTACAAAGTTCTGCTGTGCTGACTCAAGATTTTATAATAATTCTGTTTTCTCCAATTTGTACACAGCTCTTTTTCAGGCTCCCTTAGAGGATTTTTCAAGCATTAACAAAAATTAGTCTCTTGTCCTAGACTGAATTCACTCCTGCAAAACCAGCTCTATTATTTTTAAAGAGAAGATATGCAGTAGGTTACATGTTTTTCATCATTAACTTACATCATACCCCCATGCTAAAATGTGTATGCTACGCTTCAGCTAAAGTATATAATAAATGACAAAAAATATATAATTAATGCAGGATTGCCACACAAGAATTTTTGGGTCCAACACCGAATCCATCATGTGTCCTTGCTCCTCGACTTTCTGACATGCTGCCATTATCTCCTCTGAGGTGCAGAGAGGAAAAGAATCCCTCCACAAGCTATTAAAAAATGACAGGGCCAGGTCAAAGGATGAATTTGAAAAGGTAGTAGCTGCATGAATAGGTGGCACACGCTGGCCATGAGGACAAGTAGGCATGATGACAAGATACAAGGTACAAAACTAGTGCGTCAACATGTGGAAAACCTTAAACAGTTAAAATACGAATTCAAAAATTCAAAAACAAGAAAAGTGCCTGACCAACTGATCTCGGTGAAGACTTACTCACAGCAAATATTTTTTAAAAAAGGAAGTAAAATGTTCTTCAAAGAAAACCTCATGTAAATTTTCTCTTTTAGGACACCTTATCATCTGACAGCGGGCCCTCTCTCAGGTCAGAGAAGGAAAACTGAAATAAAACTCCAGCAGCTGAGTGCCCTCCACTGCCTTCAACACTGTGGGGGTGTGTGGGTCAAAACTCCATCATGGAGTCCAGAGTAGCATACTGCCGTTGCAGGAGAGCTGGGCAGCGAGTGCCTTTTCTGGCTCCAGGCTCAGTGACACATGCATTGACCTAAACACATATCAGTGGGTGGAAAAACATCAATGCTTCATCTGATGTAGGTGCCCAAGGTTTTATGTTTTCACCAATTATAGCTCAGCATTGACTGATGTTTGATCCAAAGACATAAGTCCAATGGGGACTCAGTGTAGCCATGTGGTTATTTTTTGGTTAGTACTGTATTTTTCATATATAAATATAAGTTCGTGTGATCAGATTCTATATTATAGAAGAGTTGGCATGTAAGGACGAACGCACAGATGGTGTCAGTGTTTGGAATCTGTTCATTACAAAGCATGTTTTATACAGAAGGTTTGGGTAATAATGAGAGTTATGATAGAACTGAACCAAACCCCCCAAAAGATGGCTACATTTAGCTTCAAAGTTCTGTTATATTAATTTTAGTAAGCCAGTAATGAAACTGCAACAAAGATACATGGGTGCTGTGCCTCCGTGACATAAGTAATGGTTGTAATGCTTGTGTTTCTGAATATTCTGTAGTGATGCATGTGTTCTTGTAATTGTTAACCACATATATTCAACAACATATATGCATTTTATGTTTAAAATGAACTCAAGTCAAGACGGCAACCATGCAAACAAAATATAATCTCCTATGAAGACTAATGTGTGTCAGCGGTGGTTAATAAGCATGCCGTCCTTGTAAAAGAGGTAAAACAGGTTTCACTGATTCTTCCAATATCCCCTTCTGAAAAAGGCTGGACCATTATTTTGGATCCACAGAATGAACAGCAATGACTGACAATGTTATTGTACATCTTTTTCTCCCGCTAGGAGTCGCCATTGCAGATCATCTCCCTCCATCTCACCTTATCCCTTATCCTATCCTCCTCCCTGGCAGCTCCATATTCAGCATCCTTTGTCCAGTATGTCCCTCCTCTGCACATGTTTGAACCATCTCAGCCTTGCCTCACTAACTTTGTCTCCAAAATGCTCAACCTGAGCTGTCTGGCATATTTCTGTCTAATGTTGTCTCATTACCATCTTGTAAATCTTCTCTTTCACTCTTACTTGCTACCATTGTGTCACAAATCACCCCAGATACTCGTCTCCACCCACTCCACCTTGCCTGTACTCTCTCCTTCACCTGGCATTTAAGCTCTTCTACCTTCATTACCTCTACTCCATGCATGTTCACTTTTCCACCTGTCTCATTCACACACAAATTTTATCTTGTTTCTACTGACTTTTATTCCTCTCCTCTCCAGAACATACCTCCACCCCTCCTGACTCTCAGACTCTCTCCTCCACCTGCACTCTACTCTTATTACAGATCACAATGTTATCCGCAAACATCATAATTAATGAGTCAATGAGACTCCTGCCTGACCTCATCTGTCAACCTGTCTATCACCAGTGCAGACAAGAAGGGACTCAGAGCAAGTCCCCGATATAATCCCACCCCTACCTGGAACTCTTTTGGCACCCAATCATATACTTTCTTGATCCACAAAGACACAGTGCAACTCTTTCTGACCTTCTCTATACTTCTCTATCTACACTCAAAGCAAACATCATATCTGTAGTGCTCTGTCTCGGCATGAATCCATACAGCTGCTCACTGATTGCCACCTCTCTTTTTAACCTCGCTTCAACAACTCTTTCACACATCTTTATGGTATGCCTCATCAATTTTATCCCCCTGTTGCTACAGCTCTGCACATCACCTCTGTTCTTGAATATCGGAACCAATAGACTATTGTATAGTACTCCTCAGACATCCTCTCACTATCAAGATTGTTTTAAACAATCTGGTTAAAAAGTCCACTGCCCTCTCTCCTGAGATTGAAAAAAATAACACTTAAAGTTTGCTCAACAAGGTACTTTTTTTTTTTATTCTTAAGTGTAGCAACTGCTACAAGGTTGTTTGCAAAACTGATGCGAATACAACCATATTCTATATATTTTTAAATAAAAGGTAGATGACATTATACTCTAAGGGATGTTATCTTTAGGGGGGGATTTTGGGTGAACCAACCATGTAAACTGATGTTACAAAGCGCTTACTCTCTTGAGAGCGTGAGAATGAGAAAGGGAGCAAAGCGCATATGTGAATCAGAGGCTGATGCAGTCAACTGCAATCTTTTCACGGGTGCTGCGTGATAATATCCATAAACTAAGCAAGAAAACCACAAAACATTCATACATTTTAGCAGATGTGGAAGATATGAAGCAGTGCCGGGCAGGTGAGGTGGTGTATTTCCTGTAAGACTGGAGATATTAATTTATAAGCAGGAAAATCAAAAACAACAAACAGACTAATATTTTGTTAGCACACTTCACCTGTTTCTTGTGTTTGTACCTCAAACCACTTCTCTGCCTGAGACAGTTCTCTGCATCTTTTTTCTCTCTTTCACAAGTTCCACACCTACGTTTTTTACCTTTCTTTTTGCGTTGCAAGCCTTCCTTTGCCAAGGTTGGCGCAGCTCTGCTTTACATATTTCTTTCCATATTGACCATCTGTCTCACACAAACAGCTTTTTGAATGATCTCTCTCTCTCACTAATGAATACTATCGGATTTTTTTTTCTTCTTTTACTCCTCTCCATCTGCGAAGATGCCTATGATTAAAGATTCTTACATAAATTAGAATAACAGTTTTTTTCAAATGTTAGTTGTTTTTAAGAAATGCAGTGCAACGTTACCCTTTTTGCCTCCACATCTTGCCTTGTAAATGTGATAGATAGATATCACAACCTTTGCAGTAATGTACCAATGAAAATCTCACTCAAGGGTAGCAGTTTATTTATTAAGCATAGTGAGCCCAGGATGTCATTATTCTATGAGAACGGTAATTAGACTGCAAGGTTGTTTGACTGCGGTAGGTGGTACATGCATATGAATTTCATCTCTGAACTCATTAAAATATTTATATACTCTGTGTGTGTGTGTGTCAAAAAAAAAAAAACGACATGTAGTTTGAGTACGACTAAGACTGCTTATAGTCAAGTTCCTAAAGATTCCAAGACTTTAACTGGCCTGAACCTAAATGAACATAATAATTCATCTAAACTATTCTGTTCTCTATATTGTGTTTCTTTGACTGGGGTGGTTCAGATGGTCAGCAGGGCCTTCCTCTATCAAAGGGAAATTTTGACAGGTCTTTATTGTAATTGGCCTCAGAGGTAATAAGAAACACTCATCACCCCATTGGCCTCCCGCTGTGCTTGCATTCCCATTATCCCCCACTCGTTCCAGTTCATTAAACCTCTAGCAAGACTGGCCAGAGTGGTGCAGGAGAGGATGGAGCTTTCCTTTTGGTTAAGAAGATCCATATTCCTTTGATGCCTACCCAAGCACTAATTGACAGAGAAATATTAATGGTGTAAGAAATGTTTGATAAATAGTTGTAAACCCTTTAAAGAAAAGACCTGGATCTGCTGCTCTACTTCTCTACTTTTTTTTTTTTCTTACGTGTCATCATTTTACAAGCTATATTATCCCATATGAAAAATATTGTTGGAGGTTAATGAATCCAGTACTACTCTCCAGTTATCACTGGGGTTAGTTATATATCAGGACAGCAGAGTAAGAAATGTTTTTGTGTGTGTGTGTGTGTGTGTGTGTGTGTGTGTGTGTGTGTGTGTGTGTGTGTGTGTGTGTGTGGTGGAGGGGGAGGTGGAGTTCAGGGGCCTTTCTGAAGCATTCAAGAGTCTTCCCTCCAGCCTATCTTCCTCTTGGATTTCTGACCTCTCTTTCCTTTTGGGCATAATAGAAAATTCCTCTGATATCATTTCACTTTTTAAGCTTTTGCTGTTTTTTATTCCATCTATATGTAGTCATGCTTTTAAAGTTGTTACCAAATACAGGTGAAAGTCAGAACTGCCAGTCAGACTTTTGGTCTAAGCAAACAGCGATGCCATCTCTTTTTTTCTTTTTATGTGTTGCTCTCCTTAAGGCCTCAGAAAATGGAGGTGGAAATTTTAGCTTAGAGCCTGTCTTTTATTTTGTTCATTGAAATGGAATTAAAAGGGTGGTCAATGCTGCACTTCACGCTCAAAGGTTCAGATTGAAATAGGTACCAAAAAATGTGCTGTTTGATAAACTGTGGAGCAAAAGGTGTGAATACATCACAACAAATAAGCCAAAACTTACCACTGGGGGGTTTTTTTTAACGTGTTTTAAAGGCATTTTGCTCTCAATCACACATTTCATTACTTGAAATAAGGTCCAATCATTCTGCAAAACAAAATGAATGAAAATCAGTCACTGTGAGGTAAATCTCTCTCACACACACACACACTTTCATATCTTAGTGAGGACATCTCATTGACATAATGCTTTCCCTAGCCGCTTACCCTAACTATAACCATCAAAAATGAATGCCTAATCCTAACCCTCAGCCTAAACCTAACCATAACCTAATTGTAACCCTGACACTAAAACCACATGTTGAGCCTCAAAAATGCCTTCAAACTCATTTTGTCCCCACAAGTGACTGTTCGTCCCCACAAGTATAGTAGCATGCCAATTTTCTGTCCTCACAAAGATGTCTAAACATGTACACACACACACACACACACATATTATACATATATATATATATATATATATTGCAGCATGTGAGAACTTGCAATGATACCATTTTGATCATTTAGAGAAACTTTAATGCATATTCTCCACTTACTGCTCATTTTTGATTCTTTTCTCACTCTCTTAACTCCTTTTTCAAAAATGCCATTTAACTGTGTGTTTTAAATGTCGGTATAACTTGAAATTACTGCACCCAACTAACTCTTGATCATCATTACCAGTTACACGGTTACTTCTTGGGCTAGTTAAAAAGAACATGTCTCATTCTGAAGTGAGTACAGCTTGCACTAAGCTACTTTAGCACCTGTGATCACAGCTAGCCGTTGCTCAACAACACCAGGAGCTAACACCTGGCATTGTTGGCATCTGCAGGGAAAGGAGGGGTGCGGGGCTGACACACACACACACACACACACACACACACAGACACAGACAGATGAACAAATGGATTACCACTTGTCTGCAGAAAGCTATGGCTCAAAATACTGTGTCCAGGGATTTTCAAAATTACCCTCTTGCTGAGTTCAGTCACAGTAAATACTTGAAAAATCATAACTGGTTTCCTGAGATGCCCTAAAGCTGGCCAGGGAAACACTCCATCTTGATTTTCATGATGGTAACTCTCCTATTATTAACTTTGTGCATGGTATCGCATTTTTGAATACGAAGGAGAAAGCCAAAAGGAAGCTGAAACTCTTGTGCGGAAAAAGCAGAAGCTATTATCATGGTGCATTATTTCCAAGCTGCCCTGTGGTGGATTAGATGGGCCTCGCCATTTGTAAAAAAACAAAAAAACAAAAACAACAACAACAACAAAAAAACATTACAAACACTAAGCACTCCTGTTTTCTCCTGGCAAGGCACTGTCATTTTCAGGACATGAACATTTGCTCAGTCAGCCTCTCTGATTCTCTTCCTTGACTTCCACTTTACTGATACTGTCATTTTGGAAACATTTGCTCACCAACCACCCTTCTTCTCTGCTCTTCCTCCTTCTGTCTTCCACCGATTCTCTTCTCACACCCTCCTCCTCCTCCTCGTCGTCTTCCTCCTTCTCCTACACACAGAGAAGATAACATGCAGCAGTTTCAGTCTTGGCTGTGTAACGACTTAGCACACCCATTTGAGCCTTTTATATTCATGCCATACACCTCAAATAGCATCGAGAATTACATCCTGTAGCCTCAGCGAAAAAAGGAAAAGAGCAATACAGAAAGTGCTACAAAAACATACAGTATCATAGCTCAAAGTATTAAAATGCAGCCAAAATATAAATCCCTCTAATGATACCACGGGGGATAAAAAGTACTACAAGGTCAGTAAACTCAGACACATTAGCCTATAAATCCCCGCAGAAATATCATAGTGATTTCTCCACAGGCACCCTAAGCACCACTACATTCTTGGCAGCACAAGCCGGACGCATGCTCCTTAAATCATTTTAACAAAGGACTATATTCATTCCACCTTTGTGTGATGTGGAAAGCAATAAAATCCTCTCCTGAAACCATGTGCTTGGCTGTATTGTAACAGGAGATGTGTTTTTGCGCATGGCCGCATGGTGGCATCATGCGCTGCGCTGCTGCTGAAGCATCAGATCCCAGCTTTACCTCACGAAGAACCCGGGACTCGTCCTCATCCGAGGTACCGGCAGCCGGGCTTTCCTATACGGCACGGCTCCCACTCTCATCCTGTGACTGCGTGCAAGTTTCTCCCCCCACCGCCCCCCATTCTCCGCTCAGCGAACTGCTGTAGTTCTGCTTCGCTCCTGTCAAAGCAAATTGGCGACCTTGACGGTGCGCTCTGGGGAGGAACTTTACGGGGGGTGTGCTCCATTTGTGGTGCTCCTCTTCAGAAAGGATTGGATTCGAGGAAAAGTCTGTTCTGTGCTTTGGAGAAGAAGAAAAGAGAAAGAACAAAAACACCTAAGCACTCCGTCGGGGACAAGGCGAAGGAGGAAGTTTTTAAGTAAAGAGAAGAAGAAACCAGCATCTCAAGGACGCACGACGTGTAAGTGGGGAAAGGTGTTGTATGAGGTGCAGCTTTCCTTCTTACAGGTGCAGCAAGAGACAGACTGTATTTGGACTTAACCTGGATTCATCTGATTGAGTTGCATCCTTCAGATAAACAAACGCGCTCTATTTCGGTACTCGTACGGAAATATTTTACCATCAACGAGGCTCGTGGAACTACAGCGAAGTTAGACTGTAAAACAAACACACAGTTTGACCGAATTTCCCCGGTCGCCACAGGCTACGGCAGAGGCTTGGTTTTGCGCTTCGAGGTCGGTGCGCTCTGCTCGACTTAGTGGTCGCAGGTCCTCCTGACAGAGAGAAACAAGCAGCAGGCGAACGGCACCACAGCCACGGCGGGACTCGGCCACTACGGCATGCTTAAAGCTCACCGGGCACTTGTTGTCCAGTCCTCCCGGTTTGGGACCATGTTTGAGGACTCCTTTAACAGATCGATGTGGCGCGTCGCATGGATTTTATTTTTTTCCTTACTCATCCACTGCGCACAACCTCAAGGTAAGGAGAGTGTTGGATCGCCACTGTACCGACGAACCGATGAGCCATCACACCGGCCCATTGGTGTTTGTAGCTACCTGCTGTGTTAGATGTTAGTGTGGAACCGGATTTTTGCAGTCTTCATCCTTGTGCACGTAGCCCACAATTTTCTCATTAGGCTTCACATCAGTGACACTCTGAGCTCTGTTAAATGTGGCACCACTCTCACGTTTGTGCTTTAATAAACATTTAAAATAGGCTTAGTTTTTCCCCACACTTCACGTATATCAAACTTCAGTGAGTTCATCCACACCGATGTGGGTGAAGTCTAGAATCTAATGAGACACATTTAAGGCTTCTCAAGTTTTCAAAAAGACCGTTTTTACGAATACTCTTATTTAATTTTTTACTGCTGTTTTTTTTGTTTTACAGCTTGAACATGTGTAATGAGCCCCTCTGATGTCACGTGCCATTACGAGCCAAGCTGTTACAATGTTAAGCTGATTAATAAGTACAAAATAATTAATGACTCTGCCCCTCAGGAAACTAAACTTTGCACGGCAAACAAGCGCCGCAAACAAATACATACATATTGAAATGCAACGATTAGAGCGGGCACACAGACGTAAAGTATCAAATGTTGAAAATTAATTGGTTTTCTGAGAATTATGCAGCCTGAGCCGAGGGAAGCACCAGTCAAGTGTGGCAGTTCACAGGGAATCGGTGGCGGCGTTTTATCTTCTTTTTTTATTATCTTTTTTTTTCTCTTTTTCATGAGTGGTTGCCTGAGAACGACTCAAATTCTCAGCGCAATAATCCCACAAGATCTCCTGTAATATTTCTGTGGAGACTCGGTGCCCAGAAAGAGAGTCTACTGTAACCTCAGGCTTTCTTCCTTTTATTTTTACCCACCTATCACAGCCCTGCAAGGTGTTTTTTTTTTTTTGCTGTTTTACTAAAGTCGGTTGCTTTTTTTTTAAACTATTCTAAAAGAAAATCTAGTTGCTCCGGGAGATTAACGTGTCACTTAGATTCAACGTGTCACTTTGATTCAAACGCACATTTAGTGGGGTCAGTTTGCACCATGGGTCCTTGCTATTGCTCCAGGGGTTCCTCACCGAAGTAGAGCCTGTAAAATTGCTAGAAAATGAAAATGGAAACACGATGAACTTGACTGAGGGTTGTCCTCTTTCTTCACACTTCAAAGCTTCATCACACACTGCACAAAGTGGAACTCTTGTACTGTGTCTCTTTGACCTCTCATTCAGGCATGTTCAGAGTATATATGTTCCAACATATGTACTCTGAACATGGATCAGGTGACACTGACAGTCTCAGGATGACAATCTTCTTGTTCTTTGCCTTCCTCTGCTGCACCACCTCCGCTCAGGTAGTTGAGATTCAGGTACTGATGGCTCTATGAAGAGAGAGTATTGCTGCTCAAGATAGACTCTAAGCTCTTGTGGGGCTTACTCAATAATACAATGTAGGAAAGATGAATTTAAAAAAATGTGCACACACAAACAAACAAGGCAGATATCCATCATTCACAGGGGCATATCCCAGCGCTTGGCATTTACAACAGATTGATAACTCATGTGTCCTAGGGATTAAGAGTCCTGACATTGTTGTTTCCTCTTTCTCTATAACTGCTTCTCTCCTGCTGTTTGTATCTGATTCTAGATGCTTTACCCCACTCTTCTCTTTCCCTCTGAATGCTTATTTAACCAAGCAAGTTAAATAAGAACACATTATTTACAGAGGTGGCCCGGGGAGAATGTTTTGCGAGTTTTTCTGTGGTTATGCACTGATGCATACAGAAATTATGCATGCATGTGACTATGTATGTTGGGGATGAAGGCTTGCAATCACTCTCACTCTCTTTCTGCTCAATCCATCCAGCAGCAGCTCTCAGATTCCATTACATAGTCACTCTTGGGTCAGAAAATGTAGGATTTAATTGGACTCTCTTCAGACCATTCAGAGTGCAGCTCGTTGAAAGTGACCCCAGTGTGGGATGCTCTCTTTCCACCCGATGATTAAAGAACATGATGAGGCAAGTAGCTGCCTCTGGATGGACATGTCAGCCAGTGCTTGCCATATTTTAATGACCAGTCTGCTAAAACAGCTTTTTAACGATGGGAGAACAGCCTTCATCAGACCAAAGTGCTATGAAGTCTTGCTTTAGGGCTTGGTGAGCAAAGAGGGATCTTCTTCGGTCCTTTTATTTTGTACATTGTCATTCATCGTCATTGTGTGGCAGGGAAAAGAGTAAAAAAATGTCTCATTATTAAATGATGTACATCAGGATTAAACTGATGGCAAAAAAATCTGCATTTAGTCCATCAGTAGTTCTGATTATATCCAAAATAAGAAAGCATTCCGTGGTTTAAACAAAGACCCTTTAACTTTTAAACACCTTATTTTTGGTTACTGAGACATAAGCACACTCTTTTCTTGAAATTGAATAAAAAAGCCTTTCTGCAAACTCAGTCTGGATATTGTGTTTAAAGTGACAGTTATAAGAGCTGTCTGGTCTGTCCCACTGTTCACTCTCATTCGCTTACTGAGGTCATGCCGAGACAATGCTGGGCTCGCCTGCTGGTTTTGTCATTTCTAACATGTCTATTTTGGAGCTTTGAGCAGCAGGGGAGGACTCTATTGGAATGTCATGTTTGGCACAGACACATCGGCATCACTCAACGTCTGCAGATTATGTTGACTAGCTACAGCTCAACTCGAGGAGCTTCGTAGGGACTTCAGGACTTCATTCTGTCAGAGGAGTGGCACTCAGATTAACATTAACATAGTAAGCGTGGTTATGACAGGGTGCGTGGCGCTACTAGGACATGGCACAGGAATCAGCCACAACATTTTTAGAGTTGTGGTGTGTTTGTAGCTTAATGTATTGGACATGAATGTTAACACAATCATAGAAGTGCAGTGTGTCATCTCCATTTTAAATCTTAGAGGAAAGTTGAATAAAATTGTCCGAATGAAATGAGATGGTTGCCTTTTGGGAAAAGCTCTTGACTCGTTCAGATGAAAGTAAAATTTAACACATTCTTATTACAAGCAACAAAAAAAGGATGCATAATTGGAGGTGGTCATCAGATATTTTTAGTAACTTAATCAATTGCTTTCGGTGAAGAGGGTGAAGCTGCATTTTCAAGGGAGAAATGAGATAGAGGTTTTTGCATTTTTGTTACCTTGATGTGACTCATCTTTTCCACTAAATGGTCATCGCGTGTTTTATTTGCCCACACTTGAGAAGGCAATTCCCAACCCCTTTGGAGATAAAACACAGACTGCAAATGTCTGAAACACTGTGTATAGATCAAGGGACACTTTATATCAAGACTATTAATCTATTTCCTTTTACCCTTTACAGTCACCTTTGGTCTTTTGTGTATCACATTTTTATTAGTAGCAAGTACACATGTTCTTTGTAGGATTACTGAAACTTATTGTTATGGATTTGAACAAAGTTGAAGTAAGTGAATTGAGCTAAGCCAAAAAAAAAGAAAAAAGAATCAAATGAGATTGGACTGAGAATGATTTGTGGAGACAGAGGGGTTGAGAGAATGTCTCCAGACTACAAATGTCCTGATTTGTCACTCATCTTAATTGACAGACTGGGGATCTCTGTTTCCTTGTAGCAGCTGTGCCCTGTGAAATGATTTTCAAAGGGAAGGAGAGGAAAAAAAGCGAGTCTGTCGTAGATCCCTGCAGCCAGCACTTTGGCAAAAGGTCACAACATATCGCTTTTAGTATTCAGGGCTGGCAAGAAAACTCATGGTCAAAGTCCAGTGATAGATTTCTCAGAGGGATGTCTAGAGTTTCACTGCGCTACATTCAATAAAACAAAACTACCCACCGAAGGTCTCTAGTAGTGGCAAGTCTAAGAGAGAGGTGTAACTAAAGACCTTCTGTTTTTCTCTCTGGATAGCACTTTCAGAGCTTTTTGAAGTGGGACTTTTATTTATTGATCTTGGCCCGATTTCCCAGTACCATACAGCCAAAAAGGTTAAGAGTGGGACTATGTTATTAAATTGCCACACATAGTGTTTGAAAATTTATGACAGAGCGTACTAATTGCTTAGATATATATTTTTTTAAAAACACTTCAAAGAGAAATATAAAGAAACACTCTCTGCACACTATCAACATGAGAAGTCTTCAGTAAACTTGTATTGCTCACACGTGATACTTTTGCTTGAGTCAGAGGCTATTCTTTAAATTGGACAATGAATTATTTAATTAGGATGAACAATTTTTTGTGATGTAGAACCAACAGAACATGAACTGTCACTTCCCCGGAGAATCATCGTGGAGGAAGAAGAATAGGAAGAGGAGGAAAATGATCCTGATTATGGTCGTCTGCTGTTTGATCTTTGTGACAAAATAGTGTAAAAATTGATGCGCTTAGATGGGAAAGAAAGGATGAACGTGAAGTGAGGTGGCTCCCTTCCTGCAAAGTAACAATAGCAAGGAATAATCAATACCATTTCACAACTTTCTGTTCTGTGATTGCTTCCCTAAATTCCCCCATTGGCATGCCAGACACTCTCCCCTTTTTTCATTTTCAGTTCATGGAACATTGTGAGAACTTTAATCCTAAAATTTCAACCAGCTCCTCTCTTGGAAATAGCTATGTTACCTCAAAAAGAGGCATTTTGATTGGAAAATTGGAAAATTCACATTATGCTATTCTAGTTGCAAACTGTCTGGAGTGCTGTGCAGTCCAGACAGTTTGACCAGAACAAACTGATGCGATGATGTAGTAGCCTAATTCACAAATAGTCTCTTTAAGCCGCTGTCATTTTGCCCACTGCCTGGAACATGGCACAAAGGAGTCTGTTTGCCATGGCTGTCCTATTTGTCTTTGCATGGTTATTAATTTGGCTTCTGGGAATGGGAAAAGAGGCCACCCAGACCAGCTGGGAATTGTCAGTATACACTGAGAGAGACAAGGGTCATTGCTGAATGACTGAAAGCAATTTGAATATTTTTGTGAATCCAAAAACAGAGGGTGTACTCTTCTCCCTTTTGGCTTTAGTAGTGATGATGAGTTGGCTTCATTGTTCAGCCATATAGTCTAATTGGGACAATGACTATACTGGATTAAACCAGTACTGCTGACTGTCTTTTTTTCTCTGACATGGTCTTCTTTGATCATTGTGCTTTGCACTAGGCTAAGTTAGATTACCTGCACAGAAATTATTGCTCCATTTGTTCCTCGTGTTTGTGAGTGCACATTTTCATGCACAGTAGAAGTTGAAGGTGGTTTGAAGAATGTATTTGTAAAGGCTGATCTTGTGCGTTTTGTGCACCTTTATTTACAGGTGTTAGTATCTACCCTTTGATGTACGGTATGGAGAACACTGATAGCTTACATGTTTATTGTACTTGGCTTTTCAGAAAGAACACTACAGTGGGTTTTTTTTTTTTTCCTTTTGAAGCCCGTGCTCCTTTCGATCTACTGTGTGTGAGCTGGAACAATAAAGCCTCGGCATGAACAAGGTTTATGCACTGAGAATGGATTGAAGGATTTACAGTAGGGCATTCCACCTTGTTTTAATATTACTGTGCTGAAAGCATATCCTGTGTTTTCATATTTGCTGAGGCAAGCCAAGCCACACTTGTGCACTCTCACAGCTTGTTAAATTAGCATCTGCGGGCCTTCTGTACTTCTTTGCCACACACGTGGGATTCCAATGCACAATACCTCGTAGTGAGCATGATCAGCTCTTGTGTACGTCCTTCAAATTAGACTCCAAAATGACTTCAACAAAATAATAAGCGGGAGGTATGAATGTGATTACAGACTTGAACTTTTCCCTCACTATTTAAGTAGGACATTATGCACCCCGCAACAGGCAGGGGGGAGTCACAGTCAAGGCCTGTTTACCATCATCATCCCTCATCTGGCTAGATGGAAATGAGCACAGACCTTAGAGTGACACTAGCTTCAGGAGGCCCCCAAACCCAACGCACTCATGTGGATCCTTGTGTGTTTACAATTGAAATGCACTCAGATTGGCTGGAGGCTTTGGAAACCACCTATGAACCCTGTAATTGCTGTTCCCTGGGGGATGTGTTTTGTGTGAGTGTGTTTGCCGGTGAACTATGAATTTGAATGCATACATTAGCTCTATGGGCTTGTGGGTGTTCGTCTGTTTACAAGCGGTGGCCAGTCTAAGCCCACAGACCAGTAAGCAGTCTTAACTATCACATCTCTGGCATACACACCGGGTTCCCCTGGAGCTACAATAATGTCCCCACTACTAGTTCATGGAGTTCATGAAGGGGGATTAAATTGGAAATGCCCACAGCAATACATATCGTATAATAAAAGGGGCTCGGACTAAACGGTTCCTCCTTTCTGCATAGATTTGCACCACTGGCATTACTCTGTGTTGAAGAAACCGGATGACAAGCAGATCATTTTAAAGACTTAGATAAGGATGGTAGAGGGTCTGATCGATTCTGACAATCACGCCATTTTTAACAGACATCTCATCAAAGGCCCATTCCCTTTTTTGCCATCCCATTACCCGTCTATCCAGCACTTGGATCCACTGCCTATTTACCCATCCCATGCAGGAATAATGTGCCTTCACCCCCAGTTGGATTAATCAGCCATAACCATATGCTACCGTGTGCAATTATGCTGCAATTTTGACCATGGGGAAACAGCTGTTGCCATTTGAAAGGGTGGAATAAGATTGTAATTGCCTTAACTTTGATTTGTAGGGTGCTTTGATTTGATGAGAGAATACATTTTTATGCTTTACATAATAATATTATGGAATGAAGAGAACTATTAGAACATGAGACTTTTTCCACTTCCAGATGCATTTGAAGGATAACCTTGCTGTTATGAGCTATTACTCACACATTATATACAAAATGAGTGTGTTTATTCATTTGGGTCTGAACGGGCTTTCTATTTTAGATTCAGTGTTTTAGATTCAACCATCTAATGACATTTGAGTATGTTTGTGTGGTGCTGCCTTAACATTTCGATACAGGAGATTCTCCTTTCTGCACTGGTTTCTTTCTTTTATGAATAAGCATCTCATGCGTTTCATCTTCTGGCCTTCACGTTTACACAGAATTGGCTGCATTTGGTCACAGTTGTTGTGTAGGACTGGTCCAGTTGGGGAAACATGTTAAAGAATTTCAGGGAAAACGTGAACAGGTCTGTGTGTATCACTTCTCTCCCAGTACGATTGGTTGATTGTATAAATAAGTTGGTACTTGGTAAGCTCATTGTTGTCAGTTTTTCGCTAATTTTGATGTCTTCCTCCTTGAGAATTTTCTGCTGAACAGCAGCAGAGGGTAGTGCATCCTTGCTTTCTTATTGGTCTTCAGCTCGAGTGAGAGCTGGCAATGTATAGTCTATACTGCTTTACTGTAGAACAAAGCACCAATGTGGAAGTCATCATTCTGACAATTTTCACAGCTAATAAGCTATCCCAGAGCTCATAAGCTGCACACAAACAAGTAGATTTTCTTTAAATCTCACAAATTGATAGCATTTCCTAAGAAAGCAACCAGGACATCAGAGTTTTATATGTCGGATACTTTATAGAAGATTCTGTATATCGCTTAATTTTCCTGCCTCATTTTTGCCACTTGCCTGTGGTGTAGAAAGCACTGCTTTAATTTTTTATATACCTGACAATTACAGGCTTTATTTTCTAAAGCTTTAAAAGAAAAGTATACTAAATGATGCATTGCCTTCTCTGCAGTTGCTAATTTGTTTCCCTGTGTTAATATGTTAACCTTTTAACTGACTGAGAGGTAAAAACCAGGAAGGGACTAATGTGATGCCTTTTTAATGCATTAGCTGTGTGGGATTGAAATTGTCTTCCTTTCTTAATAGTGCAATAAATGACTCCTTCTTGACACTTCTTTGAAAATTGTGCTAAAATTCATGAAACATTGTTCTTATTTTCCTTTTTTTTTGTTCTGTTTAATGCTTAAGGGCCAGTCTCAAGAGATTTAAGGCATGGATCCCTCAATAAAAAATGTCTTACATCTCTGAAAAAGAATGTTCTGGCATTTTTGTTTTTGCAGTGATCATTGACGCCTCTGATATTGCTTTTGAAGAGTTCCTTTGACTCCTGCCAAGCTTCATGTAAACACCAAGCACTGTTGAAATTATTTTTTTGCAGATGTAATTTACAAATGTTGTCTTATGTGAAAAGAAAGAGTCAAAGATGGAATGAGGCAGAGGGAAAAGGGAAAAAAAAAGGTGATCGCAGCATCGCCAATTAACTGGAAGCTAATCAAAGCCTTTATTTGAAACTTTTGTGAGTCTGTGTGTGACATTTTTGTCCCTTGAAGGCTGACAAGCTCCTGATTGCTTTCTTAGCCAGCTGCTCATCCATCACCACATTCAGCTACCCTGCTGGTATCATCTTAAAGGCTTAGAATCTGATATCACCTTCTAATTGAGATTTCTTATTTTATCTGTGACTCTGAAAGGTGGAAGAAAATGTTCCACTTTGAAAGAAAGACATACTTTCATAGCTTTTCTGTATACTTTACACTTGAGCACTTTCCTAAATTTAGATTAGATTAGATTAACATCTTGGTCATCATTTGCTTGGATAGACTTTACACATGACCAAATTATTTAACACTCTTAGCACTCAGCTTAATGGGAATAACCCAATGATAATAGAAGGTGGCAGAGTGAAATGGATGTTTGGACACTGGGCTTTGACCTCGTGCATTACTTGTGCTTGACCTCAACTTAAGGACACTAATTGTAGCCTTACTGACACCGTGCACACGTTCACTGATGCAATACCCGATCACACATTTGTAGACACACACACATAAAAAACAGAACCTATCCCAGAGGTTTGTCACACAGAGTGAATCACACTCAGAGCTGATCAGTGCAGGCGGCAAACGCTCCATCCATCTTGATTTGTCAATAGCAACAATTTTAATTACACCTGAGTGCTGTCAGGCTGCCAAACTGGGCGGGGAATATTGATTCAATCCCAGTAATTGATTAATTGCTTTGTATAATGGGGCAGTTTTCCAGTGAATCCCATCTCTTATTTTGCCTTTCACTTCATTTTGTCATTCTATGTATTGTGTTAACAGAGTTAGGTGTTCACCCGAAGACAGAGTATTTTTGTGGAGTGCTTGTAAAGAGGTCCCTCCATATTTTAGTCTAGCAAAAGTGGCATATTAAGGAGAAGGAACTCTGTTGTTACTGTACAGCAATAGATAACGACTAAGTACTGGGCAGGCATTGCAGTACATCACTGCAGCCATTATGTGACAGTTAAAGGGGGTGAGAGATTTGGAGCCACAGCTGCCAGGGACCTTTTACTCAAAACTATAGCTTAAATTTGTGTGACTGTTTTTCACAGCACTCCACTGTCTTGTGAAATGGCCTCCTACTTTTATATTGCCATTTGAGAAGACAATACATACTAGTGGTAAAAGAAGTGTGGATGGCCCAGTGTATTGGCCAGCGCCACAGCTCTCTAAATCCTTCTTCCCGCCTAGCTGAAATCTTTAAAACTGTTATAACGTGAGAGAAGTAAGGAGCTGCTCTGGATCCCAACCCTACAACCATAACAATACCACTGAGCATTCTAGCTTAGTTTACACGGAACAGAGTTGCTTACCTTTGTCTTTCATTTAGTACTCCAGTCAGACCATAATTATACTCGTTAAATGTACCGTAAACACTATAAAGTAGTGCAGTTCAGTTTTGATAAACTCCCTGTGAAACAGCTGATTACATTTTTAAAATGAGATAAAAACAGGACTACTAATTATGGAAGTTGTAAAAAGCTTAACTCCCGGGTGACTTCACTGACTATAGTGGTATTTGTGTGGTCACAATTTAGATTCCAGCGTGGTCTTCTGGGTATTTACACTGAGTGTGGGCTTTATTTAAACAAAGAAGTTAATGAGTGTTTTGACAGTGTTTGTTTCTTGTGGCTGTTTTTTGGGGGCTGAGGGTGAGGTGGGTAGTTACAGCAGAAATGATGACTAATGGAAAAACTGAATATGGGCAGGAAATACCAGATCGACCAACCATTCATCATCCTAAGTTTACATTGTACGGCACATAACAAAGATGAGACAACAAGTCATAAATAATGATTCGATTAAACGGAATGCATTTGGGTTTCTTTTTTCTATTCTAAGTACACATTTCTTAGTCAAAACCAAACAGTCACTGAAAATTCTTAACTTAATTGATTATGTTTGCTCAAAGCACACATGATTGGTTTACCCACCCTTCAGTAGTGTCTTGCTTTTGTTTCCTTAGCCAGAAATCCCACAATGGCCTGCTTAAAGAGAATCTCATGAGAGGGGTGTTCCAGTGTTCATTCACTACATGACATCTCATCACATTTTTTTTTCTTTTTTGCATACATCGCATACGCAGTAGTTAATTGTATATTGTATGTTCATTTTCTTCAAACAGTAGTTTTAGTGATGGTAATGGCGAATGAGACATTCTGATCATTGCATGTATACCCAGTTTGGTACTTTTGTGTGTATATATATATATATATATATATATATATATATATATATATATAATTATAATTGAGGGAACCATGAATGCCAGCATGTACTGTGACATACTGAAGCAGAGCATG
>VUQG01044369.1:41964-65132 GCA_015106755.1 Etia nguti
ACCCAGTTTGGTACTTTTGTATATATATATATATATATATATATATATATATAATTATAATTGAGGGAACCATGAATGCCAGCATGTACTGTGACATACTGAAGCAGAGCATGATCCCCTCCCTTCAGAAACTGGGCTGCAGGAGAGTATTCCAACATGATGATAACCTCAAACACACCTCCAAAAAGACCAGTGCCTTGCTAAATAAACTGAGGGTAAAGGTACTTGACTGGCCAAACAGGTCTCCAGTCTTAAACCCTATTGAGCATCTCTGGGGCATCCTCAAATGGAAGGTGGAGGAGCGCAAGGTCTCTAACATCCATCAGCTCCATGATGTCAACATGGAGGAGTGGAGGAAGATTGCAGTGGCACCCCATGAAGTTCTAGTGAACTCCATGCCCAACAGAGTTAAGGCAGTGTTGGGAAAATAATGGTGGCCACACAAAATATTGACACTTTGGGCACAGTTTGGACATTTTCACTTAGAGGTGTACTCACTTTTGTTGCCAGCGGTTTAGACATTAATGGCTGTATGTTGAGTTATTTTTAGGTGACAGCAAATTTACACTGTTATACAAGCTGTACACTGACTACTTTACATTGTATCAAAATGTCATATCGTCAATGCTGTCGCATGAAAAGATAGATTAAAATATTTACAAAAATGTGAGGGGTGTACTCACTTTTGGAAGATACTGTATTTGATCACTGTCAGATAAAGCATGTGTTGGTAGAGGAGAGTGGCGTACTCAGAGCAAACTACAGGGGGCTAAAAGATGTAATCCTGTATACAAAATTTCTGTACAAAAAATTGCAGAAAAAATGTGAGGTGTCCTCTGTGTTCTTTGATGTGTGTTTCTTTTTAATGCAGAGTCAGAGAAAAGGCGAAGAGGTCTTTTTCATTGTAATGGCAACACTAAAGAAAATGTTCCTTGTCATGGCCACATAATTTTTCTTTCATTCCTCTTGGAAGTTGAACACACTACGTACTCACAGCTTCATTTCCCTCAGCAGCACACTGTGTGGAAAATGGCAATTTATATTGTGAAGCTTAATTTGCAAAAAAAACACACACAAAAACAAAGGGTGCAATGCACATGTATCACATAAACAGGTATGAAACTGAACAGGAAAAGTAAAAATGCTGCTGAAGTTTGAGTGATTTAGCTGCTCAATACACCCAGTGGGCCACCCAGAAAATGTGACGACAGTCTCACCTACATCTTGTTGCAATTAACCTGGAGACTGAGGAAGCATTTGGATCATTGTTACGTTTTGGAAACTGACACTTAAAATTTAAAATGTTGAGTAGAGAGGAGCAATATCTTAAAATATTACTAGTGATGATAAATATTTACCCATCAGCTGAAATGATGTGGAGGAATTATTTAGATCCTTTCCTGTAGTAAAAATAGCAATACCCCATGTGAAAACACCTCACTACAAGAAAACTGTTATTAGCAAAATTGTATATGGCATTTTTGGTGTTTAGAGATTAATGCTACTGCTGCATTAATGAGCTTGTGTTTTAGACGAGCTCTTTTAGAGTTTATTTTATATTTTTTTTTATGTTGTTTTGGATAATTGTTTTTGTCTCCGAAAAAGATATCAGCATCTCATGAGCTCAGAAAAGAAGCGTTGGCTCTTTAATAGCTGCAAAATGACCACACTCAGTTAAACAAGAAGTCAACTGTGTGAGGAAGTTGAAGAAGAAGTTGCCATCATCTGAATCTTCTCTGTGGAAGCTCTGCTTGCCAAAGTTTTAAAGGAGTTATTAAAACTGCTTCACTTCTTTTGTTGGTCATACATCTTGACCAAGGCAGTTAGAGATTATAAGACATTTGAGATTATAAATCACAGTGTAAAATGATTATTTTGCTACTGTTTCTAAATGCACATCTGTACATCACGCTTACATGAGTAAAACATGCACAGATAATGAAAGGTGAGCCCACAGTGGCGTGACAGAAGGACACTGATCTCCTGTCAGTCTAAAAGAGCACAGGTTTACTCATAATGTTCATGCACACAGTGCCAAAAAGTGCTGCTCTGTCCATATAAATAACAGGGACAGATTCATTGTCTAGTACTCAAGCAAACGTCTATAGGCAACAGTTAATTGTGGCCACAACATGGCAGTAATTTCCAGGATGGATCAAAATTGGGACTGTGAGATCCTTTATAGGACAGCACACTGTTCTGATACTTAAGAGAGGTCGATTTCATGTTGACAATTAATTAACTGTCTGTCTTTAGATTTAACCAGTCATGCAATGATTGCCTTGACTGCACGTCACTGTCGCAACAAAGCAATAAAGCAGTCACACGTTTTTCACTGCTGTCTTAGCTGGTGCTGGCTGAGGAGATACTACAGTGTCTGATCTAAGTGCTTCTAAAACATGTAAATAAACCCACTTTGGAGTTGGGATGCTTTTTCTTTCACCTTTAATAGAACCACAGTAGGTTAACCTTTGCCCCGATTGCAGCCTTTGTGTAAAGCTACCTTTCAGACATTCCTAACTTACCGTGAAATGAGAAACTATGTGAAGTTGTTATTGATCCTCTTGTTTTACGCTGTCTTACACTGCATAGACGACTGTGCAAATTAGATTACAATGATGCTTTTGAGGGAGTTCAGTATATTTTCAAAAGGATTTTCCTGAACCGCCCCCTTTTTTTAACATTGCTGCTTGGCATACTTTGGTCAAACAGCCAAAAACCAATGGACACCTCATACTCTAGAATATGACTTGTAAACCTGAATATACTGAATATTTGCTTCAGAGAAATGATTCAGTTTTCTATTTGCACATTCAGTAGGCACTATACAGTGCAGTGTCCTGGTTCCTCACAACTGTCATTCCTTGGCCTCTGCAGCTGCTGCATTGCCCCCTTAGGCGCAGATACACATAGGCCTTAATCTTTTGTCAGGTCCTTCTGAGCGTTTTCAGATCCCCAAAAATAGATCCGTGCCCACAATCCATCATGGCCAGTGAAGTCAGATGTGCTTGCTAGGCTGGAAGACACCGTCACATCAACAGACATAGTTGTTCACTCCAGCTGATGAACAAACTGACAAACACAAACAAGCTGTTTGATCTGGTACAAACAGAGTGCTTATGGGATTCCTGTTTTACTCTGCTACGTCCTTGATTGACATTTTTTTCCCTGTATGACTGGAGGAATAGGCTTGGAAATTTGATTGACAGCCAGGATCAGAAACTACCTGTCTCGGTATGTTATGGGAGGAAGCAGACATGTAGGAGGCGTAGGGTTAATGTTGGCAGCTATCAGCTGGACTGACAGACCAGATTGACATGGTGTATTTGTCTCTGGCTCCTCTGAGAGAGAATCTGTTGGACTGCAGCAGCTTCTCCAGCCAAATCCAGCCCTGTTGTTCACTCAGGGCTTGAGGGGCAGCTGTGAGAGCCGTGGGCTGTCAACTGTCCATTGTATGCTCTGCAGGTACAGGCAGGCGAAAAGAACGCGTTTGATTTTTTTTTTTTTTTTGCCGCAAGGTTCACTTCAGTGGGATCCCTCTTTTTCTTGTTTTTAAATGAAGGTTGGCAATTATTCTTCTCTCACTCTTTCTCCCCCCCTTATTCCCTTTCTGCTCTGCTCAGCTTCTTTCTTTGCTACAAGCTTTGAGGGATGAGGGAGGGAAAGAGGGAAGATCAAAGCGAACCCGCACACTCTGCCCTCCAATATCATTAGGCTATCTCTGATGGCATTATTAGAGTTTCTGCCATGCACATGTGTGTGGTTTTGTGTGCATTCGCAATGCTATCCTTGCTTGTTTATGCATTCGCATGCCTGTCTCTTTCTTTTTCAGCGTGTGTGTGTGTGTATGTGTGTGCATGCATGCGCACTTACGTTTGGATGTACATGTAGCCACTATGTGCAGTGCTTTCCTCTGGCATGAGGCCCAGTGCTGCCATTGGGCCGCCATGCCGTCAGCCCTTGCATATTGAGCAAGACGTCCAAACTCCCCTTCAGCGAAGTGCATGTGGGAGCTGCCCACTGTTTGATGTCACTTCTGTTTTGTTGAGCTCTTTCCTAAACAGTTCCTTACAGTGCAGTCATACATAGTAGCTGAGAGAATAAAGAAGTGGTATAACAGAAAAGAAAAAAAAAAGAAGCCCAAAACATCTGGACCATCAGGAATAAATGTTTCAAACCTCAAACCAGGGATAAGGCTGGTGCTTTTTGATCTCTCACTTGACATCAAAATTGTCATTAATTAATGAGAATAAATATAGAATCCCCTTATCTCTTCACCGAGCAATTTAGCTGCCTTTATGTAACAATGGATTTTTTAAATTCTATGAATAATATGAAAGGTTTTGCTTATTCCTCTTAACTCATCAGTTATAAAAGATTGAAAAGCTAAATATGCTGTTTAAAACCCCTGTGAATCATTTCTGGCGATTCAACCTCACTATTTTCCTTTCATTTACTATAAAGCACATATAGTTGATATACAGTATGCTATAGAGTTTTTTGTTTCTCTTTCCCCATATTCATTTTTAAAGGCAACTCCTACTGAATATTTCATTTTTTTTGACATCACAGAATCCCAATTTTTTTTCCCCATGTGATCAAATGTATGGGTCAAAATGGCCTGTCACTAGAGATATCATCTTGCTATGACTGCAAGTGAAATATGTGAATTAAAATGAAAGGCACTTGGGGGCAGCAATTTCGGATGACTTGCTCAAGTACACATCATTTGTGGCATGTGAAATATGCTATGGTAATACTCACAGAACTTGTTGTGGCATAGGCCACCTCTTCATCTCTGATCTCAACTGTCTGTATATGGAGCTCTCCAAAAATCATGTTGAGACCTTTCTGCCTCCCACACATTTCAGAATGTGTTACTTGTGGGTAGTGGGCAAGTTGGGGGAAATCGAGCAGAAGCCATATAAGGCAAATGTTGATTATTTCAGTGAGGCTATCAATTCACACCTGAATATTTGACTTGCCATTGGAGGTCCATTTTTCTACAAAGTGAGAATCCCTCCTGCGTGTAACTTTGCTTTATAATTCTTTATACATCGTCTTCTCTATTGCTTATTTAGACTGCATTGGGGCTCGACTAACTGAAGACTCATGTGAGGTGTGTGCAATATCTCCTGTTTGTGTGCGTGCACTTGCATCTGTAATGCACAGTTGGTGCAACCTTGCCAGTACCACAGAGCTCTATTGTATGTGAAGGGGTGAGCAAGCATGTAAGATGGAGGGATTGAAGGATTGGGAGAGACAGGAGGAAAGGGGAGGGGCAGGGAGACGGAGTCTGCACAGTTACTGAATCCATAAAGGATGAAAAGGGCCTTGGCAGGAGTCTTAAGGGACTAATAAAATAAAGTTCTTTCAGATTAGTTAGCTAATAGAGCTGTAACAAAGTGTTCTGTCTTAACGCTGAGGGGAGCATGGCCTCCTCTGTGCTCACTGTAATGTGGGTGGAGTGATGAGGCAAGAGAGGGTGGGTGGGTGTACGGGGTTAGGCACTAACAGAACACCTGCTGTGAAGGAGCCCTCTGGGTCTGGTTATTTAGTCAGAGTTGAGCAAGGAGAGAGAGCTACCTGGCATGAAATTACCCTTCTAGTAGCTTTAGTAGTTGCTGGATGAAATCAGGGCATTGACTACGGTAGCTACAAGTTTTTTTCTCTTTTTTATTGTAAGCTTAAGGAATTTAGAGTTTTCTGTAAAGTATCATAGACAGGATTTTTGTCTGCACTGCTGGTGCTTGTTTTTCTTAACTGACAAGAGCATGAGTAAGAGAAACAGCTATTGCATCACACTATGTCTAGGATTGGACTGAAGTGGCCTCATCTTAACTTTATTTCAACATTAGATCTCAAATGCAGTTCTAAAAATTTTTAAAAGAAAAATTTCAGTGGTATTGTAAATGTTTGTTTTCCTCATACTTTTTTTTTTCAAAAGTGCAAAAAAACAAACAAAAAAAGAAAGAACAAGTGGGCATAAAAATGAAGGGATTTTTTAAAAGTTTGACAAAAATGTAAACATATGCATTGACCACAGAAGATTTAAAGCACTCCAGATTTTACAAGCAGGAGTAGCTTTCACTGAGGCAAAACTGAAAATCACATTGACACCTTAATGGTAATAAAAATATTAATTATGGAGGGAGTTGAGAGAGAGAGAGAGAGAGAGAGAGGAATCATACAGATGTAAGAGTTTTCATTTTCATTTAAGCAAAGCCTGCAATCAAGTTTTAAAATCTGCAGGGAAAAAAAGTTGAACATTTAAACAGGTTTTGCAATGCAATTTAGTTTGTAGCTGTAAATGGTCACCGTTCATCTTTTGACATGTTACACTGGAAAGCTGTGATTAATTCTGTGAATGACTGCAAAAATGTAGCCTTTTGAGTTTTCAGATGACAGAAGGTGCAGTGCCTAATTTTTGACGCACCCTCTCCAAGGCAAGAGTAACCATGCCTCAGCCTCTATCTTGCTCTGTCTCAGCACTTATTATAGTGAGGTATTGTGGTGACTGCACACTTTATGCATAGTGGATGAATGGAATGTTGTGCATGCACATGGAAGGCCATAAATTAAGATGAACAGTATATTGAGTATGTGCACTCTTTAAAGAGGGACTGGACTGATTCTGTTGATAGGATTTGTGTATTTCAGCAAGTATGTGAGGGTCGGCTTCGGTCCAAGTAATCAGTCATCAGAGGGTGAACGCCAGACTCCGTACGGACATCTGTGCGCCTTGCAATTTGTTGCAGCAGTCACAACACTACAGGGCATAAACTGTGCATTCCTCCTCCACTGTGGACTCCATGTGGAGTAAAAAAATAAAACTAAGAGAAGGGAAAGCACCTATTCACCTGTGGTGTCTGTAGGTGTTCGTGTCCGCAAGCGAGAATAATCCCAACTTAAGACGGCTCTGTGCCCTTAGTAACTGGAGGAGAGGAAAACACTAGTTTAAGTTGGCCTTGCTCTTCATACAAGAGGGGGAGGAAGAAAAAAAAAGAGGTCAAGAAGAGGAAAACAGTTCTCTCCAGAAACTGAAGTGGGGCGAAAAGAATCCTAGAGGTGACAATAACAGTAAGTGAGGAGCTTCCTCAGTGCTGTCATTATCACTGGAATAGTTAATGAGAGGCCTCTCAGAGTGGAGACTGATTGAGTGTATCATCTTCATTCTCTTCTCACTCAATGCGCCCTTAGTGTGATCCTACCCTTTCTTCTTTCTAGATATCCACTCTAACTGTAATTTGGAGAAATTTCTATTGCTCTCCATTGCAATGACTTGTGTTCCCTCCCTAAAACTGTTACAATGGTGGTTATCACCTAAAAACAGGGTTCCATTCAGATTTATGTACTTGATCTTGTT
This sequence comes from Etia nguti, assembly GCA_015106755.1. NCBI lineage: Eukaryota > Metazoa > Chordata > Actinopteri > Cichliformes > Cichlidae > Etia > Etia nguti. The sequence goes on from VUQG01044369.1 coordinate 49,331, forward strand.
CATCAAGTAACAAAGAATGAAGTAGGTCTGAGGTAAAAGTGTTTTGATAATGAACCAAGTGCATGAAGTGGTCTACTTCAGCTCTGTTCACATGTACATCCTTTTTGATTGTGCTATTTATGTAGATGTGTATACAGTAATTAAAAAACAACCACGTACTTTTACTTTTATAAAGGTGTTATATATAAAATGTCTTCATGTTCCTTTATACTCCCTCAAAGTCACATATTGAACGTTCTTGTCAGCGCCTTTGCTGGCAAGAGGGATGGGAACCTGAAAAGCACTAAAATGATGAGTTGAAATTCTAATAGTTCTTTTATGCACTGTATTGGGACAAACACACAGAGAAGTAAAGAGGAACTCCAGCAATTTCAACTCCTTCCTAGAATCATCTTCCTAAAAAGGCTCCAGCTTTTCTATTTTCCACTCATCAATTGTTCTGTTCAGCAAGAGCAAGCCTGCTCTAGTTCAGTCTACAGCAAATAGCAAACAGCTATTTTTTTATTTCCAAATAGGAAATAGCTGTTTGCAAAGACACTGGTGAGAAGACTTTTAACCTTAAAAGGTTAAAAGTGTTTTACTGTAACTTTTTCTGTTATCTGCACATTCTTAATTGTTATATTGTTCAAAAAGAGCTAAAAGGGGAGGAACAACAGTTTATAGGTGAACAAGAGTCAAACAAATCCCCAATAAATCATAAATTTAAAAAAAGCTTTCTATATTTTTTTAATCAAATTTGGCTGGGCTGCCACGTCCCCCAAAATACCTAAATCGAAAGAAACGTATGGGCAAATCCTAAACAGAACAGTCATGAAAAGGAAAAAAAAGGTCGAATTAAAGAACCACTCGTCGAAAAACATTTGTTTGCCAGGTGGCAAAGACAACAATCACTAGTTGTTTAGCACACTAAAGAAGGTAGCCCACAGGCCAGCTCTTCTCCCCAGCTTTTGTACCCCAGTGGTGTCAGCTGCACACTGGCTTTAAAAGAGAAAATGCGTGGGAGAAAGCACCAGGGCACACCTGAACAAAGACGCAAAGTTGGGCTCCTAGAGCCTTAACACCACCCCCCATCAATACAAAATACAATTTGTAAAAGTGTATACTCTTTAAAGTATCACTTGCCAAGTTACTTTTACAGATTTAAACTGCTGTCTAAGCATGTTAGCAGTACATTATACAATTAACTACATAATGAGAAAGTCTCAAGAGTAGAATATTGTACTTAAGTTTAATATATAAAGGGACCCAAATGTAAACACAAAGAGCTGACGGGGAGGTTACATCACAAAAAAGTAAACTAAACTGTAATAAATTTACAGAATTTCCCTGACTGCCCCACCCCTGGTCAGTCTTTTTGGTTAATCAATAATTTTTAAAAAGACATAAATAAAGGGAAACAACTCCAAGCTCCAAACTGGGCATAAACATGTCAAAAACGGAAACCCTAAATTAAAAATATTTGTGGTACTGTACTAAGGCTCGGGTTATGATTTGTGAAATCCTCATTGTCCTGAAATCTGTGTCAGTGACAACTTTCCTGTAAAATGAATTTGTTAAGCAAATGTATTCACAAATTTTTTTTTTTTGTTTTTTTATGCCTATATTTATCTAATTCTTTATCCAAGAGAAAGAGAAGTATAGGGTTTTACCCTAGCAGATTGCTTCATGCCGAATTGGAGGTCTTGGAGCTATTTTGTGCTTATTAAAATTAAATTAATTGTAATGATATTTTGTTCTGTAGTACTTGCTATATGAGGCTCATTTACCCCGTTCTGATTTATTCTGGGGGCCACTTGTTTTCTGTCAGTGCCTATCTGGATTTCAGTCCTTGCCATTTTGCAGCACTGCTGCTTACCAGAAACAGAGGGAGTTTAAGTGGGGTACCATTAATAAAGACTAAAGCCATAGGCCACTGGTGTAGCTGATGCTGTAATGATTAATGAGGACCATTCTTTAGCCTCAGTGGTGGTATCTCTGTTGAATTAGGCTCTGATTATTTTGGCTAGGTCACACAGCCCAAGACTAATAGCTCTTAGGCTTAATTCATACTTCCTTTAGCAATCTCTGTCTAACACTGGTTATAAGAGCTTGCATGCTTTTCTTTTGCATTTATGTATTTACATTAATTGCCACAACATATGTGTCCTCTCCATAATTTCATAGCCCCAGTTACGGCTCCTTTGCCCCATGGCACCATTTCTGAATAATTAAGATTTCACCATTAAAATGTGGGATTGTTGTGGCACCTTCTGAACTACAATATATTTTCCCTCCCCTAAGGGCTGCTTTTTTCCATTAGGACTTCATGAAATGGCTTTTTGCTTACTCATTATAATTTGGTTTTCAGAGCTGGATTGTAATTTGTTAGCCTGAGTAGGAGGAAAGAGGCAAGAGATGTTGGCATAACATTGCGTGGGAGATTATTGCTATGCCCTCTGCCCTCAAAGACATGCTCAGGAAATTGATTTATGAAATAAAATGCAATGCACAGGATGGTAAATCTGCAGACTGACACTTAGCTATGCTATGTTTCCACCCATTACAGATAATGGCATACAGGGATTCATTCTTTGACCAAAACCCAATACTGGCCAATATTGGACTTGTGTTCTATTACTATTGTTCATGTATAAACATTTTGGTTACATTTAGGAAATGCTGGAAGAAACAAACAGTGATTAAGGTTTAATTACTAACACGACTCAACACTTGTTTAAACTTTAACCTCTATGAAAGTAGTTAATAGGAAATTTAATCCTTAAAGTTAGTAATAGTTTAGGTCTCATCATGGTCTGATGGCCTACTGCATGAAATGCTGTATAATTTCTGCTTTCTTACATGGTGGGCATACTTCTTACATTCCACTCAATGGTGGCAGTGGGCATAAATTGTGAAATGTATTTAAATTTTAATAACCTATCCGATTTGGCTGCTGCAGTCCAAATTTGACACTATATTTGCTCAGCTTTGTTCTCCACACTCTTGACTTTTGTCTCAGTTCAGCTCGAGTTCCCCTGCTCCTCTGCACAGCCAGCAACCCGCCCAGTTCTTCACCTGTTCAGTCATGCCCTCTGACCCTCTTTTTTCAAACTATATATTTACTTGATTTTTAAAAATGCCATTGGGTCAAAATGACCCCCTTTGGTGTTCTAGTGCTAGGCCTTGCCTTTTCTCTGGGGTCGTATTTTTGTTAGGACTGGACAGAGACACAGTGTTAGGAATATGAAACTATGAAAGGTTTTTAAGGTTAATGCTAATGCAGACACAGGAACAGAAGAAGTGTTTGCTAATCAAGTTTTGATTTATAACTCAAGTAAAAATGAAACTGTGGCAGACATAGCGACATATATATCGGTATAAAATACATGGACGTTAGTTGGTTAATGGGTCAGTTCTTCATGATCCATCACAAACCTGACTTTGTAACTCTTCTACTGAAGCCTTTGTTGAAAAAACTGCTTTTCTGGTTTATTTTACACCACCACAACAAATCTAATTTTTAAGATTTATTCAAAACACCATCTTATTATACTGATATACTCAGCTTATGCCTCTTTTGTTAGGATTTGTTAAGCTATAGTTTCTGCCTCTTGCTTAACTCCCAAACTGGCAGAAAATATTGGTTTCATTACCCAGTGATCGCCCACTCTCAGGCCTGTTGACTTGTCATTTTGGCTTCAGTAGTCACCATTCTGCTCCATTTCCTTAGCGGCAATCACACTGTCGGTATCTGAGATGGTGTTAAGCTGTGGCTCATTGCACCATGGCTGTGCTTGCTGGGCACGAGCCATGTGGAAACAGCGGGCATGCTTCTCTGGCCAGAGGGAAGCAAGAGCAGCAAGGAAAGAAGCAGTGTGGAGAGCAGTGGAAGTGAAGAGATCCTTTGCAGAACCTAACCTTGTATTTTTCCACTCAGGCAACTTTCTTGTTTACTGCTCAGCAGTGGCAGCATGGTTCTCTACTGGGCTAATTTGTCACCCCATAAAAAACAGGACAGCACCGGTGCACACAGAGCGGGAGTCAGTGAGCTTGTTATGTTCTAGCAAAGATGGGGAAGATGAGAGGAAAGAAAAAGATAGGCCGATATGGAAAAAGGCGAATCTGTGAATAACAGGTTTGTGCAACAAATGACAGAAAGAAAATATGGGTCAGAAATGGAGACTAAATAAGGAAGATGGGAGAAAAATGGGATGGATACTAACTTACCAGTCTGAGAAGAAGAGATTTAAAAATGGAACATTTATTTGTTTGTTTCTGTGTGGGTGTGTGTGTGCGATTGGATGAAGGGGTGGCTCTTCTTTCGTATTCTTTTGTGTTGTACTATTCAAGAGTAAGCTTGTTTGCTATTCTGAGGGTCTGCTGCTCATTAGAGGACCCTACAGATTTCTCTAACAGGGTGTGCTCAGCTGACATGGGGACTGCAAAAATGACCGTGCACTCCAAAATATATTGCTGTCACAATGATGAAATCGCCATAACAGTGATAGACTACTGTGTAACAATAAAAAAATTGTGAATATTTTTTCTTTATTTGTTATCTTCCTTCATTTTTTCCCATTTTTGATCCAAAATATTCATCTATTCCCCCCCTTTCTTCCTCTCTATATGCTTGGGTCAGTAATGAGCTAGTTTGGTTTCTCTTTCCAGCCACAGGCATATTTTTCCTCCCATCTCCATCATCCTCCCATCTCCCCCTCTCTTATGTGTTGTCTTGTTTTCTTTTTTTCCCCTCTCAATGCCTCTTCGCCCCCAAAGGGCTCTCCGTGTTGCTTTTTTTTCACGTTTAAAAAGGTTTAATTCTATTCCCATATGGGAGAATCCAAATCACTACACTACACTACCGTGTGCTGTCTAGAGAAGTTGCTCATGTTCAGCCCATGTGGTCCTCATCTGTCTTACAGGTGTGAAAAATGTATGAGCACGTATCATTGCCCTCAGGCTAGACATAGACAGCATCACCCACGGCTCTGTGGTAGAATGTTTAAATGAGAGGCATTCTCTCACACTTGGGATATATCAAGATACCCTGAAATAGAAAGTGGGTGTTCAAGACAGAAACATCTATAGTTGGAGAGATCTAGTATTGAAGATATGTGAATATGTGCACTATGTTAATAATTAATACAATTTAAAAAAGCACCAAATCCATTAATTAAATTGGATCTATGTGATAAAGTGAATTTTAATTTGACACAAACTCCTCTTGAACAAATAAAGAGATGATTGGAACATGGATAAATCAGACTTAATTTCAGAATGAGAACACACTTCATTTCCTGTATTGTCACATGTTTTTTTTATTGGTTAAAGGATTGGTAAGGCGCAGTGCATGGCTACCAGTAACAACGCATATTGTTCTGAGCACACTGTATATGGAGCAAGGCTTTAACTGTTATCATTTGACCAAGAGACTGGCATACTAAGGTTGGACAGGCCTCCCTTTTACAGCTATGGGGGGAAAAAAACAGACAGATGGAAAACACGCAGGGCACTATAAGAAAAAATGACATGCGGAAGACAAAGTTGGAGAGCTGAATGGAAAATCAGGTATTTATCAGATCTTTGAGAAGTTAGGATGAAGTGGTGCGTTGGTGAAGATTTACACCGATACTATTGGTTAGACCTTCTCCAACTAATTAAAATAAGAGTAATGTAAAGGGTACACAAGGGATAAAGAGCTGCTGCTATAATTCATGCCTCCTAACCCCAATCTAAGTTAAGCTCCCCTCTTGCTGTCATGCCCCAAAGAAGATCTTCACAAATCCTTTTGTTTTCCCAGCCCAGATCTAGCACTGCTAAAAATGCGTAACTGCAAAAAGAGTTTGTACCATCAACTAGACCTAGTATTTTGGAGTTGGTCAGGTACATTTGTTTGCACAAAGAAAGTGCCCAGACTATTGGATTGTATTGATAGAGGGGTCAGGTGAGCAAACTGCTCTTATTCGACATGCACTGCATCGAGGATAAAAGCACTTACTGATTAACATTGTTATTCATTCATGAGGAGGAGCCCAGTGAAGCAGAGCCATTTATCTTTGATGCATTTAACAAATGCAAAACCAGGCGGGGAAGAAACAGAAATCTTATGAGAAATAGTTGAACAATTATGGCCCCTCAACTGGAAACAGACCAATAGAGTGCTACTGTAAGCACTTTTTGTCTAAGTATAACATTTTACCATTGTGTTGCCAAGTTTTTGTTGTAGTCTGTCAACCATTCAGTGTCTAATGACAATACTGAAATTGTCACCTTGATTGAAACAGTTTTGCGTTCATACTAAGAGAAAGATCTCAGTGTGTCCTCATTAGGATAAGGATTTATTTTGTGTGTGGGACTATAGTAGTATAACAAATTACTTTCTCCTGGGAGTAATTAAGTAACATACTGCATTACTTTAAGTAAAGTGTTCTGTGTAATATGTTTAATACATTTGTTTTTTGAGCAATGATCTCAACGCTGACAACTGACAACCAAGTGGGGAAATACCTCCAACGGGCACAAACATTACACCACACAGTATGAAATGTAATGTCTTTGATATGCTGCTTAGCGATGGTGGTAACTCTCAAAGCGGAGCCGTGAGAACCGATTGAGAATCAATAAGAGAATCAATAAGGAATCGAACTGATAAGTGATATCAGTAATGGAATGGGAATCACTAAATACTTATCAGTTCCCATCCCTAGTCGGAAGGATCTTACAGGCTCGGTCCAGTTATGTATGGGTTTATATGGACGTTATATTTATAAAAGCACAATATTCTAAATATTAACAAACAGATGCAATATTAGTTGTAAAACGTCTCCTATACTTCTAATTGTAAGATTTACTTCTGCTTTGTAACAAGGTCATATACAAGCCAGTAAACTCTTGTCTTGGGCTCCTGTGGTTCTCATTCATGCTTTTATCTTGGATTTATTAATCAGCGAATAAGAATATGTCACTGAGCTTGGAACTTCATTATATTTTATGTCACTTAACTGTCACCTTGCTCTCAATCCAATCAAACTATTTCAGAAATTCCATAGACACCCTGTTTTGTCTTTACCCCTGGAGTGAAATAAACACTTGATAATAGATGGTCACCATGCCCTCGGTGTTTATGGCTGGTGTGTGCACAGCCTCCTCAGGACGGGGAGGGAAGTGGGAAGTCAGACCAGTGAATTTTCTTATGTTTTGTTTGGACTACAGCAGTAATGTTCACTTGTGTTGTTTTCACTGCCTAGAAAGTTCATTTCACTGCAAAACAATTCCTCCTTTGTGTAAATCCTTCAGGCTAACGCTTTATCTTGCTTTCTAATATACTACAATAAAATCCATATTGTTTCCAGGCTGATGCAATAAATATTAAATAAGGATAAATATTCCGCCTTATCTTCTATGTCGTGAAGTTCTCCATATTTTCCATACCTGTCAAGGCAAGTGAATAATTTCAAAATTATAATAAGTATGTCCTCTAGAATCCAAATCAATAGTGATGCTGAACCATCCAGATTATAATAATAGCTACTGTAACCTCAGGCCTATTTGGAGTTGGATATTACCCTACTGGGTCAATGAGATGCATTGCCATGTATGGCATATTTGGAGAACTTGGCACCTGTCCTGTCTGAGTGTGTTTTGCCCCAGCCAGTCCTCCTTAATGAGAGCAGAGGAACAACAGAAGCAGATGGAATTGCCTGTGGGATTGTGGGAAGACTCAGGAAGGGCTAGGATGGTGGTTTGGGAGGAAGCTGGTGCCATGTGGTGGTGTGCCTACACTGCCCTCTGGTCATATCTGCTACAGTAGTCCTGCTTGGTGGTCATCCAGGCACACACTGGCCTGCCAATTAAAGATGGGCCCACAGTCCACCCTGAAGGTTTCTTGAACCCCACAGGCCTCTCTCTTCCTTCTTATTTTTTTCCCATTTCTTCATATGACTCTCCAGCTTACACCCTGCTGTGAATTCTGCTTTGTTCTTGCCTTCTAACTCAAGGGGACCCAGTGTATAAAATTCATTAGGCCATTTTCCTGCCTTTCCTTTTTAGGCAGATAACTCCCCTCTAGTGAGGTGGCAGGTCCCAGTGCCACAATCTGTTCAACTTATATGAGCGCTACATACAGGTACTGCATTATAAGCAGAATTAAGATGCAGATGAGGATGAACTAAGGATGTACTCACTCGCTCCTTAGCATTTTAATCCTGTATGTGTGAGACCTCTGCTTTGGAGAGTAGTTTATCCAGAGTTCTCCACCTTGGGGTTTAAGTAGTCAATGCTGGAGGTCAGAAGTCACCCATCTGGGTGGTTTTGTGCTGATAACTTGTGAGAAAGGCTTAGAAACATAGAAAGATGAGAAAGAAATCAAGGCAGTTTAGTTATAGGCTCTCAGCAGAGCAGCGAAAAGACCTGACTGAGGAAGAATTGGTAGCATCAAAGATAAAAGGGTCGCTTGTTAGTGTGTTAGCAAATCCTGTCGGCATTCCACATATATAGAGCACAATATAGATATAACTCCTGTACCAGTGTATTGTTCCTTTCGTCCAAAGCAGGTCCTTATTTTACTTCTCATAATGTCCACAGAGACCTCAGATAGAAAATCTCTAACTTCCATATGAGGTGGACAGATGTGAGGAACAGACCACGGACTTTCCTCTCTGACCCTTCAGACACCTTGCAGTTCAGTTTTTGATGGAAACATCTACACTCCATATTTCTACAGAGATTTTCACTCTGATGGCACTGTGCCTATTTCTTTTTCTCCCTTAATGGAATTGCTATTGGAGACTGTGGCCTACATTTCTGTTTCCGGCGTTCCGGTCTTAATGTTTCACCAAGTAAGACCAAGTGAACAAAATGGTGTGTGCGTATGCAGAATTTTGCAGACAATCAATGCAACACTAAATACAAATGCCAAAAGTGCTGCCTTTTAGGGTCAATTATATTGATGTAGAATTTCCTGTTTTCCTTATTATTTATTTATTTGTTTTCAGTGTAGGGAATAAAGTATTACTCATATACAGTATTGACAAAACTATGAAAATAATTCTGTTTTAGAAGACTTCACTAAGGCTGTTAGCTAAACAAGTGTTGTTCTCTTCACTATTCACATTGGACAGCATTTTCATGCATTCTCCCACAGGATTTATTATTAATTTCAATCATCATCAAACTACTGGCATTTTATTGTAGAGTATGTAGTTGAATTTTAAGTTCTTTGTTGTTGTTGTTGTTTTTTGTATTGAACAGCAAAGATTAAACTGAAGCTTTTGTTTAGAAATGCTCATGTCAGAAAGAAATAAACCTCAATAGTAGCATGACCCAAGCACGTGGGTGGGACGGATGTATCATGTAGCAGGTGGTACATGTTCACAATAGGAAATATAATTAAATAAATAAATATAAATTAGTCATTGCAATTTGATCAGTACAATCATTGTCTGACAAAAATATTTGGTCCATTGGTTGCAGGGGAAAAAAATGGAAAAACAAAACAACTCCCCAAAAATAAATTAGAACTCACCAGAAGTGGTAAAAGCCAGTGACTCAGTCTGTTTCGAGTACTGTGGTTAATCGAAAGCAGCTACATACATTGACAGGGAACATTTCCAGAGAGTAAAGGATAACCCTAAGAAGATGACATGCAGCATCTACACATAAAAGTTCAGTGATAATTTTTTTAGCTTTAAAGACTGCGTTATTATATGACACATGCAATTAACCTAATGTGAACACAGATTTATATTCCGTGTACATATTTCTACATCATCAATTACCAGTGTAATCATTATTGTGAAAGTTGAACTTTTTTAGTAGAAAAATCCTTTGTCAGGATCACATAATATCACTGTTCATCTGTGTGGCATTTTGCTCATGAACCCATAAGTGCATAACAACAATCTCTCAAATTAGCTTTATTATTGATTGACCACCACTGTGGAAATGAGTATGATTGATTAAGCTTGACAAAGTGAATGTCTGCAATCAGGCTTACAGTATGCCACACTGTCATCGGCTTTCAGTTTGAATAAAAATGTAATGATGCCAAACTTCTATTGCTATTCTGGAGTGGTTGCGTCCTCAAACCTGAGCTAATGGGATAAAGTGCTCTGAGTATGACACACGCACACACACGCATGGAAGATATTTGGATCCGTTTCAGTAGATCTGCAGATCAACTCTCTTTGTCCTAGCCTTAAACCTACTCTTAAATCTATAACCAAGACTTAACCCTTAAACTTACTTGAAGTTCTTAGCATTTAAAATATAAAATATATCTTAACATATATCTTTTTTGACTAGTGCAAACCTCTATCTGTAAAATGTTTTGTCAGTCAAACACTTTTTGAATAGCTAAATTCTACGATGCTCATATGAGGAGTAAGTTTTCTTTTGTATACTCAAATTCACAAGTAGATCTATGAAATCATTTGGGAATTCTGTTCATTACCTGCAGTCATATTTTGAATGCAATGTGGAGCCTTATGTACTTAAGGCTCTTTTTTAACTTCACTTGGGTATAGCATGTGGGAGAAGATACTAGTTTTGAAAGTGAGAAAAGAAAGACATTGCTCTCTGGAGATCACTGAGATTATGGCTTTGATGTGATATGCTCCCATTGTGCTTTGCATTCGTGAAGTTTCCCCTCACAAGGCAAAGATGCATCTTAACTGGAGCATGTATTTGTTTATGGATGAGCAGCCCAACATCATAGAGCAGTCTCTTATCCAATCAGAAAACTCCCTGACTTTCCTCCTCTGTCAAAAGTTCCTGTCATCTTAACATGGTGCAGCCTTTTCTCCCGCAGCACAGTTGCTATGGTTAGAACTGCTGTTTTGGTTCTACTGTCAGAGAGAATGACTGATAGATCTTGAATTGTCTTAAACACAGTGAGATATCAGCACAAAGCATCTGTGTGCTGATATCAAAAAAGCAGCCGAGAATCTCTCATTTGAACGAATGTGACAAAACATTTTTTCACAATCCAAGGTGCCTTGACAAAAAATTAAAATTAACCATTAATCAACATGCTTACAATAATAGGTCTCAAACAAGGTCTTAGATTTTGGTCTACGACAAAGGAATCTGTCCTTCTCTCTCAAACCTGTTTGTGTAACCGTCAACCAGTACAGCAAAATCTGCTGTACTGCTGTTCAAGAGCAGAGAGACAGATTACTGTCCAATGAACATGACATGAGTAGATTGAAAGCAACACCTGTGCTCTGTCAAAACTTAAAAGCGAACAGAAGTGTGTGTGGGTGTGGATGTGTGTGAATCTGTAAATGTTCATTATTTGAGAATGCATGTAATACCCTGAATTACACAAAGATGGTGGAACAGAGCATTATGCGGCACAACTGGATATCAGAGCCTGTTTTGGCACATTAAATGAAAAGAAATCAATGCAGTCAACCTGTGGGCTTCCTTGGAGCCCTGTGTAGATCTCTGTGGTAGGTCGTGACTCCACATAGGCTCCCGCACTGTCGTCCAAATAGCTGGCGGGATTTGTTAGACAAAGAGATGCACTACAGAAAGATGGGAGTGTGGTTGGGGTAATTTTTGGGCTGGGCATTATATTACTCCCCATAAACTGTGTAGATGAATTTTATTTCAGTTCAATACTATAATAATAAATACATTTAAAATGAGTTATAACATTGGATAGACAAGGTATATCCAATGTGGGGTCTTGGCAGCAGATAAGAGTGCTAACGGATAAACTCCTAAAGCATAAATAAAAGAAGACCGGATTCAGATCTCAGAATTAGTGACGCTCAAAATGCTCTTTAAAGACCCTCTTTCATTAGTGTAAGAAGATAGCTGTACATCACTGACACACAATAGTTAATAATGTGATTTATCAGATTTATCTGGCCTTTGCAGGCAATATTGTGAGGATTTGATTTAGATTTTCTTTTTCTGTTGTTATATTTTGTATACATATTTGTTAAAGAAGTCAAAGCCATATATCTTGGATATATGAAAAGACAAAAAAAAAATGTGGCTGCTGCATTTTTTCTTTGAAAAATACACTGAGTTTATCTTGTAGGATTTAAAAAAGTTTCTTTTTTTTTAATGGAAGAGTTTTGAAGTTTATGGTCCTCATCAGGCGTGTGGAGTCTGTAAAGTACATCTACACTGTACAGTCACCAGACAGTCCAGTGTAGTTCCCCAGAGTTAGATTCTATACCATATGGACAAAAGTATTGGACATCATCGCTTCATTTTTGAATTTAGGTGTTACAGTCCCTGTTGCAAAAGATTGACTTTTCAAACATTTGTGAAAGAATTTTTCACAAATGTGAAAAAACAAGAGCGGACGCAAGATGGTGGATGCAGCAGATGGTGGTGTAGCAGATCCTGCTTTTAAACGGTCTCGATTAAAACCAGAGCTATATAGGACGACTAACGGCAGGGTAATTATGGAGGATGAACTACTTATTTTCCTTGTGGTAAAAATCAAAACTTTAAGTCAGGATGAAATTGTGTTGTTGGCTACGAACACATTGAACACAAAAAAGTTTTGTTTAAGCTTTGTCCTGCTACCTAACAGGAGTGCAGACAGCATACGGACATCAGCAATATCACACTTTGCCTTAAGGTGCTGAATGAGTGTGGGGAGAATATCCCTGGATTTGTCTCTCATCATTTGGATGATTTGCCGCCTGTTACATACTCCAGTTTGGATAGCTGTTGTTTACTACGGCGAATGGACCAGCTGTGTGTCAAGGTGGGTCCTTTGAAACATGTAGTCAAACTTCAGGTGGATGTTTGTGAGCAAGTTCAGGCTGGCGCTGTGGAAGTCAACCAATGTGTGACTGCTCTTCAGTCTGACGGGCTGGCTGGGGCTGCTATTCTGAATGCTCAGGGACCGGGGACCGCTTCTCACTTTCCTCTGGGGAATCATTCCAAGGAGCTGCAAGGGAGTCAAAGTAAAGGCGACCTGGCCGGGACGCAGGAAGCTGGAGGCTTGGCAGGATCCAAACGAGTGATGAGTCAGCGTGTTGTCCAGAGATTTTGGTGTGTGGTCAATATCGGGCTCTGATGATAGCCTCTGGTCTTAACATAGAAACTACTACAACGAAGGATCAACAGCTCTTCACGTGATCTCCAAAATGGAGTAAAGTTGTGAAAAAGGGCTACGCCTCGCTGAAAGATGGAGAAGGTTGCTTCAGGTTCGGGAATGCATGTTGCTACCACTGGACGCGACGAGAGACCTGGAACCGTATCTATCATTGGCACTGGAATTGTGAGTACTTTAAAAACTGTAAAGACTAAATTAGTGAGTGTGTTCACCAGTAAATTTGCCTCAGATGTAGATGCAGAAACACTTCATCTGTATCTTAAAGACTAAGTCAACAGAGATGCCGAATTGTCAATATATGCAGCAGGTTCAGCTCTTTGAACATCCCCGAACTCTGGCCTAAAGGGGCTCTGGACTATGTTGCGTGATTATTATGAACCACGCAACATAGTGCATACAGCAGGGGGGATAATTGTGTCCCCTGGTGTTGACATATCAGCAACCATACAGCAACCTCTTTGGATATTGTCTTACAACTGTGGTGCCCTGCATTTGGGCCAGAGTGCAGGGGATGAAGTTAGACGTACTGTTGTGGACAGTTTGTTTGCAGAATGTGACATTTTATGTTTGCAAGAGACATGGTTACCTAAACAAGACTTGGAAAAACCTAACTACCTTGAGCCAATTTTTTTGGTATTGTGGAAATCAACAACTGATCTCAACACAGCTATAGTGAGAGACAGAATACCGGGGCTGTGCTCCGGGACAAAAAACTGATGCTGTGATAAAACCAGTTTTACTGGATGTACACTGGTGTATTGGTATACAACAGTGTTTCCCAACCTTTAGGAGCCATGGCACATACTTCAAATTAGGAAAATCACACAGCACACCACCAAACAAAAATGTCAAAAAAAAGCATAATGAATCATTTTTCCCCACTCACCAGGTATAGCGGAATTGGCTCCGTTTGTCCCCAGTATATCTTTTTTGCATTCTTCTGACCACTACTCCTTAGGCCTTCATCTGATTAGGGCCTTCATCTGGGTCGGTATTTTCTCCAGGACCCAGTTCAGATTGACTACTTTTTCTTTTCAAATATTTATCTATTGTTATTACGCGCTGTGTCCTCTCACAGCATGACTATTATGTAATTTCTTCCTGGTCTTCTTCTGTTTTACTGGCAGTTGGCAACCCATTTAATTAGACCAGGTAGTTGTACTGCCCTCTAGTGGATAAAAATCTAATTGTTCTGCCCGTTACTCACGCCGATCGCTTAGTGTACTAATCAGATGGAACCAGATAATCTTCCACGGCACACCTGATCGTTTCTCACGGCACACCTATGTGCCGCGGCACAGTGGTTGGGAAACACTGGTATACAATATACATAGAATAAAAATAGTTTTGTCATCCTTAATGTTTATACTCCCTATGAATCTTGTGAAAATGAGGAGGATTATCTTAGTAGGCTGGCTCTTATTAATGCATTTATTCAACATAACAGTACTTACAGTATATATGTTGTGTGTGATTTTAATGCTGATCTTTCAGACGGCAGTTCTAGGCAGTTTGCTAACTACTTAATCCATTTTTGTGAAGATACTTATCTTATTCTGTCAAGCGAAGTGCTCCTGCCCAGAGACAGCTACACACATATAAGTGAAGCTTGGCATACTACATCATGGCTGGTTCATTGCATCAGTACAGCTGGGCATGCAACGTTAGAAAAGATGACTATGAAGCATTGGATAGCTGTGTCAGACCATATTATTTTGTTTTTACTGTAAATGTGGAAGAATTTCCGGCAAAAATTGGAAATAATCATGTCACTAATAATACTACCAGTGTAAAATTAGACTGGTCAGCCTTTATGAATATGACTTCTTGGCCTGTTATAATAAGACAGATAAATATCTAAACAACATTTATTATAGAAGCAAGGATGTCAAATGTAAGAATCTTGAGCTTAAACTTTGTTCCATGTATGACGGTATAGTGGCTGCTCTTTATGAAAGTGGTAAATCATTTGATGTACAATATAAGCATAAAAGGAAACATAATATCAAGCCTGGTTGGAAAAAACATGTAACCATGTATCAGGATGAAGTGCGTGTAGCTTATAAACTTTGGGCCATGACTGTAAGACCTAAGCAAGGCCCAGAGTTTGAACAGAAAAAGCTTGCGAATGCCTCATATAAGTTTGCTGTTCGTTTTATGTCTAAAAATAAGTAAGTTATGAGAGCAGATTCTATGGCCAGGAAAGTGCTGAGTAATAATGTCACAGATTTTTAGAACGAGGGAAAAGCGCTTAATAATTGCAAACCACCTCTACCGTGTACAGTTGAAGGTGTACAGTGGCTTGCAAAAGTATTCGGCCCCCTTGAACTTTTCCACATTTTGTCACATTACAGCCACAAACATGAATCAATTTTATTGGAATTCCACGTGAAAGACCAATACAAAGTGGTGTACACGTGAGAAGTGGAACGAAAATCATACATGATTCCAAACATTTTTTACAAATAAATAACTGAAAAGTGGGGTGTGCGTAATTATTCAGCCCCCTTTGGTCTGAGTGCAGTCAGTTGCCCATAGACATTGCCTGATGAGTGCCAATGACTAAATAGAGTGCACCTGTGTGTAATCTAATGTCAGTACAAATACAGCTGCTCTGTGACGGCCTCAGAGGTTGTCTAAGAGAATATTGGGAGCAACAACACCATGAAGTCCAACGAACACACCAGACAGGTCAGGGATAAAGTTATTGAGAAATTTAAAGCAGGCTTAGGCTACAAA
>VUQG01044370.1:4027-26636 GCA_015106755.1 Etia nguti
ACCATCTTAGTGATCCACAAGTGAAGCCCCAACCAGGTGGTGAAACTTTGGGCCGACTTGAAAGAGACACAGGCACAATGTCGAGATGTGCCTCTGAGAGTCGGTGAGATGAAGAAAAATCAGAATAAATCCCACCACTATGCAGCCACCTTTAAATGTCTCTGGGCAGCTGTACAGGCATATATGGTATTTAAGTTCAGTTGTAACTAGGCCATAAAAACTGCATATAAAGAATAATTTTGGTGAGATTCTGTTGAGGTCACTGTGTCTACTATTTATTTTTTCACTTCATGGGTCTATGTTCTCCACTTAAATTTAATAAAACTAAACAATTTGAATGAGTAGCACTTTAATAATAATTTGCAACGGATTACATCTGTGTCTGCCTGTTTGTGACCAGTTTCTACAAGCCCACTTTTTGCAACATTTGACATTGCAAGGTCTTGAATAATCAGGCCCCATCTTATCTGAAAGATCTTCTAGTACTGTATCACCCCAACAGAGTACTTCAAAGTGGAATGGGAGGCAGAGCCTTCAGCTTTCCGCCCCTTTGGATTTAGGAGACAGACTCACTCTCTACTTTTAAGATTAGGCCTAAAACTAAACTCTCTTTTTTTTTAATAAAGCTTCTAATTGGGGCTAGATCAGGTAACCCTGAACCCTCCCCTTATATATCCTTATTTATGTGTCCTTTGTCCTGTCTCCCTTTGCCTCACCCCCAACTGGTCTCAGCAGATGGCCGCCCCTCCGTGAGCCTGGTTTTGCCTAAAGATTTTTCCTGTTAAACAGGAGTTTTTCCTTCCCACTTTCACTAAGTGCTTGCTCATATGGGGTCAACTGGGGGTTGGGGTTTTCTCTGTACAATTTTAGGGTCTTTACCTTGCAATATAAAACACCTTGAGGTGACCGTTATTGTGATTTGATGCTATATAAATAAAAAATATTTTTATTAACATACAGTATTTTTAATTGTTCTTTTTCATTTCTTTCATGCTCCTGTTTACTGCTACTCATTATATTATGAAATGGAATAGCTTGCAGACTTGAGACAGCAGCCTGGTTCATTAAATCGGGTTGGTAAGCATTCAAGCAGCAGTAATGAAAGGGGCTTTCAAGCTATGACAAGCAGACAGTTTGCATGTATGTTTGAATGTATGCAAATCGGATTTAGCACGAAGTATGTGCTAGGGTGGGTTCATTGTCTTTTCTCACACAGAGCTCACAGTTTCAGTGCAATGCAATCCACCATGCTTCAAGCATTTGCATTTTCAAACAGAACTAATGGCCCTTTTCCATTAGTACCTAGTCGGATCGACCCACCAAAGCTTGCCACAACTTGATTCGGATCAACAAATTTTCCATTACAATCGAGTACCACCTAATGCGTGTGGTCATTGTCATAGCAATGCTGCTGAGCGACCCATGACGTAATTATTATGCAATACAAACACTATAACAAAGGTGAATGTTGAAGCCACGACATGCTTGCTGCTCGGTCTGCAGCTTTTGTCAGACTCGGTGATCACGGCGTTATTTTTTGTCGCCATTTCCCTTGTTGCCGGTGTTGTGCCAAAAAGTGATCGCCTGCCAAAAACTGATTTCCAATGTTTCCGTGTGTTTTTTATGTGTAATGTCTTTACGTATGTTGGTAAATAGAGTTTGGTGAACAGGGTTTACAAAGGGGTTATATATAAAATTTTAAAATTACCTGTTTTTCAAGTATCCTTAACTCTGTGTTATTGTACTTACATTATAACTAATCTGGTCCTTTTTGTCCACATAAAATATGTGTACAGAACTATTTTAATATTTGTTGCAATTTCTGCTGTCCTCTTGGCCAGCTTACTCTTACAAAAGACATTTTTCATGTCAATGAGATTTTCTTTAACTGCATATATAAAAGTCACTGCCAAAAACTGATTGCGGCTTCTACCTTGTTACAGGAATGTTGTTTGTTGCTCAAGATGACTTGATATCATTCATGAGGGATACATTTGACATATGTTTTACATATTATAGACCAACAAGTTATTTATAGCAGTTTAAATACAAGCAATCAGTTTTTGCCAAATACCGAAAATCAGTTTTTGGCAGACGATCACTTTTTGGCACAACACCGGTACACGGTACATCTCTCCTGAACTGGGAGAGGGCTGCCCCCGGTCCAGGACCTGCGGAGAAAACCCAGTGGAGAAGGGGTTAGTGGGTGGGAACAGCCTTCGCTTTGCAGCCGCGGGGCAGACCGGTGGTGGCGGGCGGCCATGGGACCCTCCTTCGTGGGGCCAGGACTGGTCCAGAAAGGACGCCCTCGCCATCACAGGGAGCCACCTGGGCTTCATCCAACAGCAGTGGGAGCAGCAAGAAAACCTATTCCTCAGCCGGCCACCGGAATGCCTCCACTGTTGCCTTGAACACCTCCAGGAAGGATTTTTCTATTGGCAAAGGTCTTTGCAATATATCAGGCTACACTGGTAGTCTTGAAAAAAAATTACCATTGCGTATAGAGCAGCGGGCCACACCAGTAAGCTTATAAAGAGGCAACTAAACTAACGGCAACTAAATCAAATCAGCTTGAGCTGTTATTGGCATTGAGCATCACACAAAATTCGAAAATGATATCCTAAAGTTTTGGATGTTAGACTTCACAGGGTCCTTCACATGGCCCCTTGGGGAAATTGATTGTCCAACCCTGCTGTAGAGGCTATCCTGGCACAATGTACTTTATAAAAAGTCAGTGTGTTTTACTACTAGCTTTTTTTTTTTTTATATAAAATTTTTTGTGTGCAAAAATGTTTGTTTGTTTTGTTTTCCCATCAGTCATTCCTAACTCCCTCAAGGTCTCCCCCAAGACCCCGCCCCCAGTCATCGCTGAGGGAAGTGACCTAACTCTCTCCTGCAACGTCACCCGGGAGCTCATCCACCCACCTACCTGTCTGTCACCTGGTCGGTGAAGAATGGGACAACGTCAGAGGAGATTTTGACGTTTGGTCCTGATGGAGCCTTGGTCACGGGGTCCAGGTTTGCCCGGCGTTATGCAGATGGAGGCATCCGATTGGTCCTCGGAAGGGATGGAGCGTTTGAACTGGTGATTTCCAGAATGACGATGTCCGATGAAGGGACTTATGAATGCAATGGGACGGAGTGGATGCATGAAATTGGAGGAAATTGGACAAAAATCGTGGAGAGTACCAAGGAAATGGGAACCGTTGCAGTTACTCCTACAGGTAAGACGACACATGTGAAGCACTGGTTACATCATTAAAGGCACAATTGCTGCTTTTCTGTTTAAATTAAATGTCTAAAAGCATTTTTCAGACCATTTCTACCTAATTATATGGATACTGGTAATATTACAATGACTATATATTAGAAATATTGCCTTCATCACAATTATACATGACCTGCGTGGATGAATTATGATAATGTTAATGATACTTTGATGGGTCTAGTGCTAAAAAAAAATTATAATCTCTATATTGCCAAGAAATTGGACAGTCAAATCAGCCTGAGTTCTACTTTCGGTATTGTGCCCATAAGCAAATGTGAGGGTGGATATTTAACCACTCTTCTGGCAGAATTGGTAGAATTCATCTAAACTGCTCGGTTTTCAGGCACAAACCTGGCTTTAAAGTGTAGGTCACAAATTTTCAATATAGTTGCAGTCTGAGCCAATCCAGTCTATGAAGCTGGTGTCCAAATCAAGGCAGTGAGCAGAGAGCAAGTGAGAGACCTGCTGCCAAAGGGAGGGAGCTTTCATAGCCAGGCTCACTGGGCCCAGGTGTCGCTCATTCAGTCTATTACTTCAATCAGCTCCTGCAGAACAAAGCAAAACACAAACCACAACACAGATATTTATCTGTTACTGCCATGTTTTCTTCTGTTTTTTGTAATTACTGGCTTCAGAGGCTAGCGTTATCTTAACAAGTTCAAAGGACCTAGCTCAAGTATTTTTCCAGATAAGCACAAATGTCAAATCGCCTCTCAAAAAACAATTAGAAAAGTGAAAAAAACACGTTCAGTCTTTATTTTTTTGTATAACACTTGAACCTGGAATTTTGCATTTTCTTTCCCCTGCAATTTGAAATGGTCACAAGGGAAGTCATGCCCCAGACTGAATTAATTTATTTCAGCAGTAATAATATACAGCAGGAAAAGTAATCTCTACACCAGTGTCCCTTTAACATTTCGCTTTGTTTAACCTTTTGACTCTGATCTCCACAGAGCCTGTAAACTTGTACGACTCTGCACCAAGTTACATCGTGAGCATCTTCCTCAGCCTGTATGGGCTCATCATCACCAGTATGTTCATCAGAGAGGAGGTGGGTCCTGTTTCTCTTTTAGTGCTGAAAGGATTGTGAGTGAATTCTGGTATTTAAAGGAGGAAATCCAGTCAGACTGAGTGTTATTGATCACATACAAAACTACACTGAATTTTACCAGATCTTTATTAAACTTCCTCTTATCATAAATGTAATGCAGGGGCACCACCAATGGGGGCCATGGGGGTAAAACCCAAAATTTGTTGCCCTGCCCCTAGTGGCGCCCTCTGGCAAGACTGTCCTACTTTGGTAATAATTCTAATAAACCTGAGCACAAGAGAGAGGAAGACACCCTACAGTGAGTTCAAGTTGTTATTTATTCCTGCTTAAAACAGATTATTATGGATTTCAAAATCTTATTTGGTTTTCATAGATGCCTATTTTCAGTGATATCAACTTTAATAGCAGGACTATGCGTATAATTTTTTCTCTCTCTTTTTCACCATATTTTTCAAGTAACCTATATTTGACAAATATTTGACAGCATAATAAAGTTGGAAATTCTGTTGGTGTGCCACCCCAATATTTTTAATGGTCCCCATATGGCCACCCCTATGAAAAAATGCTGCAGGTGCCACTGATGTAATGGCTCTGGGTTTGGGTACACCCTGGACAGGTTGCCAGTCTGTTGCAGGGCTAACACATAGACAGAGCCAACCAATCGTGTTCACATTCACTCCCCCATTCACACCTATGGACAATTTAGTGTTTCCAATTAACCTATCCTATCCCCCATAATATTATTATTATTATTACTAATATTATTATAACTATTGCTATTATTATTATAAAGATTTTAAATGGATGACTTTGTTCAGTGTTGTTTGGATTTAAAACTTTGGATTGGGATTTAAATGAGGATCAGGCTTGACCTAGAATTTGCTAGTCTTGACTTTGATTCAGGTTTTGCTTGTTTTTAGCATTGATTTGTCTTTGAATCAGGACTTTTTAGGTCTGACTTGTTTTTTGTGGTTTTATTTTTAAACCTATGAAGTCTAAGGCATTATTAATAGAGAACCTACTCCTAAACCCCAAAAATAGGATATGTTAATCAGGATTTGGGACATAGACTTGACTTGGAACTTGCACTGACAGAGAGATGTTGAGATGTTGTTTTGGACTTCTTGTCTTGAAACAGGACTTTATTTGGAACTTGTTGGTCACATTAATACTCCATAAACAGTTTTTGACTAAAAATATTTCACATTTTTCTGTAGTTCTTCAACACCAAAGCAAAGACGAACCAGGACGTCAACAGTGTAAGTCACAATAAAATCCAAGCAGTATAATATGTGTGTTTGCTGTAGCTTGTTTGTTACTGCCTATATTCACAGATCTTCAGAGTAAATATGTGTACTCTACAGCTACTAATCTGTAAGTAACTGTTAATGAGGAAAATGGTGTAGACTGGAATGTGTTCTTGTGTTCAGAAACTGGAAGGCCAGGATACTGGTAATTTCTCCCTGCTGACCAGAGCCTGAGACCCCATAAGAAGTAGAGTAAGTTTGCTGTTCTTGTACAACATATGTGATTGAAGTAACATGATGAAATATCACAACAAAAATTCTTAATTGTGTAGTTTTTGTTGCTCTGTTTTTTCTATCATATCATCTCTGCTTCTCGATGTTGAAGGTTGCATCAGAGAAAAAGCAAATAGGTTTACCAGGTGAACAGGAAAAACTGTGTTAGCTTCAAAAACCTTAAACAATTAAGTCAATCAACTAACTGTTTTGACTGTGATTATTTCTCAGACCTCACACACTGATGACATAATGATTTCATGTCACTTTAGGGTCCAAGCTTAGCCACCAAAGACACCTGTGACTCCCTGCAAATGCAGCCACTTCCTGCTCACTAACGAGCCACTAACCAGACTTTTGATCTACAAATTAATCAAGAAAAGTTTCACGAGCTCTGCTAATAGCTTCAGTGTCTGTGTTTTGTTGGTATCCTTGTTATAAACTTGGCAAACCGGGTTTCTGACAATTCTGTAAAAAGACAAAGAAATGTAGCTTTTTTGGACTTTTTTTTCTTTTTAAGACAAAAAACATGTGGAAAGTCAGGTTTCATTTCAAATGTCTGTAAAATGTGTTTTTTACTACTTAATCTAAAATACTTTACACATATCAATTAACTATATTTCCAGATTCACTGGGATTTGAGTAAATTTTGTACTTCGAGCAAATTTTAAGTGTTACATTTTATACTCTACAATTGAACGTAATGTATCTGTAAGTAGATTTAAGGCTTTAGAAAATGAATGATAACATTAGTAACATAGCTATTTCATGTCAAATATAAAATTTATGAGAAACTGAAACTATTCCAGAATATTAATAACAATAATTATACATAAATATTACATGTTAAAAATAAGCCATGTAAATAAATATGACAATCAGGCAAAAACAACAAACTAAAAAAAAATAAATTGAAACATATTTTGAAATGCTATACACGTTTTATAAATTTAAGTAAAAGAAATTTAAAAAAATAAATAAGGAAATTAGCGATGATTAAAAACTCTTTAAAAAGTTTAAAAGTTGTTTCTTTTACTATTTTTTTCTTACATTTTATTTAATTGTTATTTTTTTATGATTAATTTATTTCATATTCAACATTTTGAGCCTGAATACTTTGTAGCTTTTAAGATTGTAATTTTAAAAGAGAGTACTGCAGTTTTTTAAGTTTTTATATTATCTGTCTTATTTTTTATACTTTGTTTGTTTGTTTACACTTCTCTAAGTTCTTTGATCTAACATGTTAGATGATCATGTCATTCTGATGGTGCTCTATGTGCTTTAATCACAGTTAATTTGTTCCTGCGTGAATGTTTTGCTTCATTATTATTATCTGTAAAACGGAGTCTTTGTTGTTGTTTTTGTTTTGTTTCCAGATATGAAACGTGTCATAAAAAAACTCAGCAAAACTCAGTCTGAAGGTTTGCAGATCAGCAAACAGAAGCAGATTTTGGACATTTCTGCCACCTAATGAATTTAAGGTGAAATATATCTGAGAGCCTTTAATCTGATCTTATAAGGAATTATATATATAGGGTAGATATGAATACGGGAATTGTAATTGCTTGATTAAATGATTTAAAGGAATATCTGCATCTACCTTTGAAAGAGTTTCTTTAATGGTATTTAAATAAAAGAAATAAAAGGTTATCTTTAGAATGAAATAAATTATTTTTTAAGGTGTGAAATTATTTAAAAACTGTTTAGAAAAAAAAATTCCACAGTTAAAGGAATTAAAGATTAAAGGATGAAATGTATCACAATTGCTATATTATATCTGTGAGATGAAATACAACACATATTAGTTAAAATAAGGGAATGCTTTTTGTTTGTTTTTCAATTTTTATGGTGTATTTTCTATCTAAAAAGTTGTGACTTTGGATATTCAGTATTTGTAAATGTGTTACTGACATGTAAAATTAAGCAACAGAACATTGCTTAAACCATAAACAACAACAAAATGTGTCTGTAATGAGTGCTAATGTAAACAAATAAATAAACAGAACAGAAAGCTTAAAAAACAAAGTGGACTTGTCTTTAAAACTGGAAACATTTTGCAGTAGTGGATTTGTGTCAACCATTCAGCAACTTCACTGTAAAGATTATTGTGTGTGTGTGTGTGTGTGTGTGTGTGTGTGTGCATGTGCGTGTGTGTGTGTGTGTGTGTGTGTGTGTGTGTGTGTGTGAGAGAGAGAGAAAGAGAGGTTTTCAAGTAGGTATTATTTAGATCTATTGTAGCCCATCTCCTTGAAGCAAAATACACCAAGTGCATCAGCAGAAAACCACACAGGGTGCAAATCCTTTCAAAAACAAGAAACTAAGGTTACAGTTTACACAGAAGGTCCATCCTGGTACTAGGAAGGTGTAGTTTAATAGAAAAAAATTTGTTACAGGAAATTGTTTTGTTTTTTGTTTTTTCCTGTCAGAGCTGAAGGGACGATTATTTAGTTTCTTCTGTAGCTCATAATCAACGGCTAATTGTTTGTTTGTTCAGGTCTCACCTTTGAAAAGATAAATACATTTTTTAAAAGGAATAAATCATCTTTTTTATTGATACAACATAAATGTTTAGTGGGTCGGACCAAGTTTAACTGCACATTTAAACCTCTGAGATATTTAATCTAAGAAAAAGAAGTGCAGTTTCAACAGTATTGCTTACTTTTTTCCACATGGTAAAGAAATGTTGCTGCAATACATTAAAAAAAAAGTGTCAGCAGGACTGTTTTGGGGCTTAGACTGTAAAAAATATACATGTGTAAAATTACAGAAAATGTTTTGGTAGCTCGTTGCTCCAGGCGTTCCTGTAATTTTAAAACACAAAGAAATGTCTCTGAAAAATTATTCTTCTAATAGTAAAAAATAACCAAAAAAAAGACTTTAATGTCATTTAGTTGTTTATGTATTTCTTAAATGTTTAGATGTTTGAATGGCCATGGCGGAGGGATATATTAGCAGGAAAGGTACAAAATTAAATTTAAAAAAAAAAAACAGTTAAAAGTAAAAAATTTCTGCCCTCCTTCACATTTTCAAAAGTGATCCAGCGGGCCAGATTGGAGTCTTTGCCAGGTCGATTCTGGCCCATGGGCCGTCTGTTTGACACCCCTGCCTTAACCCCTACATTTAGGGAATACTTATTATTCCTCTGGTAACACTTCTTATGGACAAGGATACAAGCATGTGAGTGAATGAGGGGGACACATTGACACTCTTCCAACTAGATGCAGCATGCATGAAGGCAGCTAGCTGGTAGAAATCCATGTAAACAATCCTGGATCAAAAACAATGTGCTCTCCAGTGTTGAAGAAGACTTACACGAGACATTTGTTAGCATGTACACACTGAGCTTTGGTGTGTAACAGCATGTAAACAGAAAAAAACAGAATATATTTGGAGTTCTGTAATACTCTGTAAGACCAACCCAGTGCACAGTGGATCCGCTGCTGTGTACACAGCCTGCCTCGCACGCTGAAGATACTGTTCAGTGTGAAAAACAGCAGAGACTTTGTTCCAATGGGATCAGCTGTCAGAGTTCTCCTACTACACTTGAATTTGACCTCTTTGTGCAGGTGCCATGGTGCTCTGCTGGTTTGCACCGTCGCCTCACAGCAAGAAGATCCTGGGTTTGAATCCATGAGCCAGCTGGAGCCTTTCCTTCTCCCTGCACCTCGGTGGCCTCTATACAGATACAGACACATTCATCAGTTGGTGATTCAAAATTGTGTGAATGTGGGCGTGACTGGTTGTCTGTCTCTCTGTGTAAGCCCTGTGATAGGTAAGAGGCACGGTGTACCCTCTCCCTCAACCTGTAAAGTGTCCACACTGCATTCTTAAGACAATATCTACCCACAGACATGCAAGTGTCCACCATAACCACCTCTGAGGCAAGTCATGTGGCAGTGGGTGTGTCCAGGATTGTGTTTCAGTGAAATATGCACACATTCTTTCACAGGGAAACACACACGACAGTAACGGTACTGGCTGCGATGTCATGGGTGTTCATTAACTGAATTGAGCTCAATCTTATTAGAACTTAATTTATGATGTCCATTTTTAAAAAATAAGGTGAGACGAGATCAGTGTTTCAGCTGCACTCTTCATGTGTTTGTGTGTGTGTGTGTTTTTATGGTAATATACACAGCATACACACTTCCACGACCAGTGATAGCAAATTTAGTACAAATAGTTAAATTAAATAAATACTAAGTCTGTCTATGTGTATTTCCTACAATTTGGTAAACTTTATTACTCAATGTTTATACACAGTCATGAAATACATACATGTAAGGTGTGGGTTTGTTCCTGCTGGAAAAATATTCTTCCTAATATGAACATTATTCCAAATACTGAAACAAAACCACGGCTTTGTTATCACATCAATGCGATGCTATAAAGTATGACAGTTACATTTATGCTACTGTAAATTACAAATTTAGCTTAAGTATCCAAATACCTTCACCTTCAGATCACTTACAGTCCTTGGATTTTGTTATGTTTTCCAGTTATGTCTCTCTGTTTTACTTCTTCTGTTTTCTCTTCCTATCAGTTTTCCTCTCTGTGGCCAGAAGGTGGTGATCTAGCTCCATATTTTCTGAATACGTGACTTCACACGATCTAAAACGAATCATAACTGAAGTTGCTGGTAACAGTCAGTGAAACCAGAGGTGGTGCCAAGACTCCATGACCTAGTTAATAACTGATAGAGTAGTGGTGCAATAACATAAACCTGCATGTGTCCTGTGTCAGATTGAACAGATGTTGTGCGACAACAGAGTCTCCGGTGTTGGACCACATACAGTAGCAGGCTGCCCACGCACACTTTAAAATTAGAATGCACCAACGCAGATGACCTACGAAGTCTTAACCTTTGACCCCAAGGTTGCAAAACCAAAGTCCTCACCTCCTCTCAGCCCCTTGCTTCTTTCTATGTCTCCTTGCCAGTGGAGAGGCTGACTGAGCTGTGAACTTTGCCCTGCCCAGTGGCTTTGTGTAAGTAGACAGCATGGGCTTGGCCACAGGACTGTAACTGACAACTGGGATGTGTCAGCGCTGGTGAAAGGGCAGGCCCCAGGGAAAATGAAAATGGGAGAAATGTTAGCATGCAAACAAGGCGGCAGGCGTATTCGTTTTGGAGGGGAAGTACATAGATTTTTGCAGATTCTTTTAGCCTCCAAATATATGTGGTTTGTGCATGGAACTGACTATAATGACTATATTGCTTATATAATAGTAAAAATAACAATAAATTGCCTTTGGAAGATCTGAGGAAACATGTTAACTGTAGAAGTTTCAGCCCCCACCTTCCTTTAACTCTTCTCCTGTGGTCTGTGCCATAAATTCCTTGTTGCTCCCAACCCCGACCTTTCTCTGTACTCCTAATTTAGTGTACTGGCCCTTTATCACTGCTGATTTTCAAATATTTATAGCAATTTTCCAAATGAGCTTTATTATTATTATTATTATTATTATTATTATTATTATTATTATTATTATTATTATCATAAAGCATCCTGGGTGTCAAAGCTTCATTTCCAACACATCATGAAAGCAACATTACTATAGAGAGAAATCAATCAAATGTATTAATTATTATACACAAGGAGCTCGTGTAATAGCCTGGGCTGGGAGGTCGATATTAAAGGATAATCACTGGAGATTTAGCGGCTGTAATTTAAGCTCTGTGATGGGGGAATCTATCATATCATCACTGGACTATGTCCGACGTGTAATAAAGACTGTGATCTTCGCTATTAAAACTTGTGGCACAGCAAAAATGATGTGGGAAGCTCTCTCCACCTGGGACCTCCCTGTTTCCCTCCACCCCTCCTCCAGAGCGTCACCTAACTTCCGGCCACTCTCTCTCTCTCGCTCTCTCTCACCTCTATCAGCCTCACCCCCCTCTCTATCTTGCTCGTCCCAGTTCCCACACACAGAGATACATTAAACCGGTTCAGTGTAGGTGTCATGTAAGCGCTCTCCCCCCGGACCCGGACTTTCGCCTCGCTGGATTAGGAACCGCGTTGTGTGCATCCGTTTTGCCTAGCGGCTCCGCCCGGTGTGCGGTGCGGACTCACTGCACACATCTGAGAGTTTTATTGGATTGCCCGACAGCGGCGGGAGAGGACTGGTCTTACCCCCAACGCGGGACAAAGAAAGCGGGGGGAAATTAAGGAAAAAAGGATAAGAGTGGAGTAAGAGAGGAGGGAACATGGATAAGTGTCTTTTCGCATTCGGGCTTTTGATGCTCGGTAAGACACATTTCTTTGCTTGACTGTATTGATGGCTAATTAACCCCGATAGATGTCGGCATTCTCCGGTAGCGAGAAGCCAGTGTTGAACTCCGTTTTGAAATCTGACAATTTAATATGTTTCGGTTGTCTACCAGCGAACACCCATTTTTAAACATCATTTAAACCATTTTCCGCATATTTAATACCACCTATACAATTCGGCATACACCCAACCCATCAAGCGTCACTTATTTTTAATGCATTTGTAACTTTTCAACTGGCTCCCGCTGCTAGTGCTGTGGATTTGGATGGAATAAAGTTTTCGAGGGCAGGAAGCTAGCCTCCTTAAAAAGTTTAAATTTAAGTAAAACAGAAGTGTCGTTTGGTATATTGGATTAAGCCAAATTGAAAAGTAAATCCAAGAGATACAAAATAAATGACCGAGTTGTTATCTGAGACGCAGCTGGGTGTGACTGATAGAGTTACGTAAAAATGTATTGTTTTTAAATTGAGTTCGTCACGGTAAAAATTGCACCTACTAACTCCATAAAAACAATTTTTTTCATTGTCGACCTTCTCATACAGGTGTGTTAAGCGAACGTTTTGAAGTCGTTTCCACCAGTGATAATGTATTTAGTGTGTGTGTGTGTGTGTGTTTTGTTTTTAAAAAAAATATAATTATGTAAAAAGTGTTATAAATATTTTATTCTATTTAACAGTAGAGCTTAGAAAAAAAAAAAGACAAATAAGAAAAAAATTCAAGTTTGGGGTGTTCCTGTCTCGGTCTCTGTCCTGTTCAGCCTCTCATTAGCCTAGCAAACTGTACTCCCATTAAGACCAATTAGCCAACATGAGTTGACATGGTCCCATTAGCCTGCTGAGAAGTCATGGCCCGGCCATAATGATGAGCTGTATTATTATAATCACATCAGACTGGTCTGAGCCAAAGTGCCAAGCCAGACCAAGCCGGTGTTTGGCTGGTTTTCTCCACAGGGACAAACCAGTGCCTGTTCACTGGCATACCTGAATACTGCAGTTGCCATATGTTTATGAGCATAACCGTGACTGCCACAGGGTTTCTCCAGTATATGTATGTATGTGTGTGTGAGAGGGGGGGGGGACTTGGCTTAAATTAGTGCAGTGTAAGATGATCAGATGCTGCCAGCGCTCATGCTGTGTGTATTCTGACTCTACACAAGGAGAAAGTGACTATAATATGCAAAATACTGTCATGCTTCAGGTCACATCACATCACATAACAGACTATTGATCTGTTTCTGGTTGCAGGGCTTAAAGATAACTTGCTCTGTGACCTCAGGTAGTCCCTACAGAGCCTGGTCCTATCTTAGGTTTCCCAAATGTCCCGTGTACAGCCATACCCATAAAGAGGAGGAAGCCTCTTAGCTGCGAATCCATCAAAATTAAATCAAGGATAAGGGGACAACTGATCCATCTCTTAGTGTTTAATTAACATTCATTGATTAAAGTTTAGAAAGTCTTAACCCTGACACTGGATGAACCCAGCTCCAGTGTTTCATCCTGGAGCTGGGGATGAGTTCCTCGATCTCCTCGATCTCCTCGATCTTTGCAATTCAACCTCGAAGAGTTTGCAAAGATGTGCTCTGAGTTTTATATTCTTTTTAAGATGATGTATTACTTTAAGAGAGCGTTCAATCAGAGGTCACACATTAAAATCAAAGAAGCACTGCATACATCTATGTGCAAAAGAGAGTTGTCACATGACTCTATGATGTTCTGTGGAAAAACTAAGTACACCCTTAGTGCTTCCCAAAGAATTAGGGAGGTTACGTAGCAGCTAGGTGCTGCTAATCAAGTGAATATGTTTGACTGATCATCATTAATTATGAGTACTTCTTTAAAAGAAGAAGGTTTGACATATTGCTGGTCTGGAGCATTCACACAATGCCACAATCTTCCCAGGAGTGCATGTCCCAGCAACTTCACCTCAAGGTCAGAGTGTGCCCCCCCCCCCCAAGATCTACATCTCAGACTCTACAGGCTTAGCTAACATGTTAAATGTTAACGTTCATGACAGCACAATTAGGGAAAAAAGCAAGCCAAATATGGCTTGTTTTGAAAAGCTGGTGGGAGAAAGCCTTTTCTCTGTAAAAAGAACATGGCAGCACAGCTTAGGTTTGCAAAGTTTAATCTGAGCGAAGTGCAAGACTTCTCAATGTCCTTGAGACATATGAGAACAAAGTGGAGATGTTTGACCATAATACACAGCACCACGTTTGTTGAAAAGCCAAACACCTCATACCAACTGTCAGCACGATGATTTGGCACGAAGTCTTCTAGAGTCAAATTTGAGCCCATCTGTCTGGATCATGTAGCAGGAAAATGATCCAGAGCACAGCAGCAAATCTGCAACAGAATGGTTGGAAAAGAAAAGAATCCAGGTGTTGCAGTGGCACACTTAAAATCCAGACTAACTAGACCAAAATGCCATGAGGGACCTTAAGAGAGCTGCGCATAAAGAAGTACCCAAAAACTGCAATGAACTGAAGCAAGATTGTAAAAAAACAAAGAAATAAAAGACTGTGCCAAACTTTCTCCTCAATGAAAACAAGTACTTTAAGTTATTATTTTCTAAAAGCTACTGATTCATGGGATCTTATTTTGTTCATAGCAAAGAGTCCATTTGAAAAAGCTCTTTTTCTCATGATTGTATAATGTACCCTAAATGCTGTCAGTTGTTAGCGTGCAGTTCTGCCAGATAAGTTATCATGTATTATGTATTTTGTTTTTATCATGCAGAAGATTTTCAGCCCCAGTTTGGTGACCTTTATGCTTATTTAATGACTTTCAGGTCAGGCCAACAGAGATGTTTATAGGGAAACTCACTGAAAACCAACCAGTTTTTTTAGTACTCGTCTATATAAATCATGGGATTTCTGAAAACTGGTGAATCAGAAGTTTGAAATGAGAAGAACGCCTATAAAACCAGACAGTATCTATTATAGTATTGCCCAAACTGTACATATAGATTATCTATCGTACTTATTAATATAGCAAGGTTAAATAATCCCATCAAAGCTTTTGCAATCATCTTTTAATGGCAGAAACTGTTGAACCTGATCATGACTCAGGGCCCCCAAACCAGTGCTGTTTGTGGTGACTCATTGCAATGTTTCTACACATAGTCATGAGTTAAAAGGGAAAAAAGGAAATTGGAGACATGGTGTCACAGTCTGATGCCTTATTTTATATAGAAAGGGTTTTTTTTCAGATAAGAAAACAAGGGCAAATAAGGGGTACAAGCTTAAATTGTAAATGGCTGGTTCTTGCCACCTGTCTGTTAGCAATAGCATAACTGCCTCTGATGGAGCAGAAATAAGACATCAGCTATAAGTAAGAACAGAGGGGTTTCAGGGTTTTTGCTGATAAGATTGACAGTCAGCATCACCTCAACATAACAAGCCAACTGAGCGTCCAGATGGTGATCCAGATGTGCTCACTCATTCAAACACAGTGACGTAAAAATATCCAGATATCCCATTTTTTACAAAGTCGTATTTGATTATCAGACCTTGTGGGAGTGTTCAGGCTTCACTGGTTCCAATCCTTTATTTTCACAATAGACCAAGAGTCATACAGGCTGGAAACTGAGTTTGAAAAACATAAATCTCAACAACGTTTTTCCTCTTGGTGATGCTTTTTGACCCTTTTGTGTTAATGCACTTTGAAATTAAAAGGGACGTTTTTGGTTGCGTCACGTGATAGTCACTTAGCATTAGCTAAGGAAGTAATTTAAAGGGAATTTGGAGGAGATTTGATTGCTGCTGGCTTCGCCTTGGTGGTGCAGAAAACCTCAGTGAGCCTCAGGTGCTCCTTATAGTGGATGTTCACTGTTAGCGTCACATGGTCATTTGAGACCAACCTGTCAACCATGCATGTCTGATGTGAAGATGGAGACAGATTAAACTGTAGACCACCGTAGACAGAGGATGAACTGGAACAGTAGGTTTCATGTGCTTCTTACTTCATTGTTCCCTGTTACTTGCAAAGCAGAAAAAACCCCACACTCAGCAGGCTCACACATGCACTCACACTGCCAGGCCAACCGCCAAAAACATAAGAATTGAACTGCTCACAAGTATTGATGCCTCATGCAAGCACAGGGCTTTTTCTTGAAGTACTGTGTTTTTTGTTTTTTTTTCTGGATCCATTTATAGGTTTAAGGGTTTAAAGATAGAAGACATGACTTTTGCTGTAAAAATCCTTCTTTGCTTGCAGACCTCTCAGTATAGAGGTTTTGTTGATGTGTTGATTGGTATAGTAAGACCTAAAAGAATACCAAATTAAACTTAGGGTTGCTTTTGAAATTACAATATATGTTGCCAAACAACTGTCTGATCAGGTAGTTCCTGATGATGGCTAAAACTTAATAATTTCTGAGACCTGTTCTATGAAGTATATACTGAGCTAATTATTAGATAGTTTCCTAAACTGTTTGATGATCTGACTGGTTGTTCTCCTCCGTCAGACTTATTTTTAGCAATCTGGCTTTGAACAGAGTGGAAGTGCTCCGATTGAGCTCAACGGCCATGACATGGCTGCTTCCGTTTCTTGGCCTTCAAGATAATTCGGTGCACAGACACACTTTGCAGTGCCGCTGTTCTCATAGTACAGTAACTGACAGAAGGGATAGTAAAAGCAGCTAATTAAAACCGGGCTTCAGTAAACCTGAGTTTAAGAATAAAACACAGAGGATGTTAAACAGACGCCCGTTGCAAACCTTAGCCAACTGAATGGCCGTTTCTCATTATCAGTCCAATATGTTTCCTGTACTGTTTAGTCAGCAGGTATAGACACTCCTCATTGGTTGTCATTGTGTCTTTATGAATGGAGATAATAGGCTAAGTTCTTCAGATTAAACCAAACAAAAGTCGGTGAAGAACACTGGATGGGAGACATCACGGGGGTTTGAAACCCCTGTTTTAGGTTTGTTTGATTTGCTTTCCACATCCTGTTCACTTTAGTTTCAGCAGGCTTAAGCGTCAAAACTGCTTAGTTAAGATTAAGAAAAGGTCCTGATTATAAATCACATTTTACAAAGCACACAGAAAGGCTAGCTGTCTCCTTTGTAATTTAGATAGCTTTTGGTTTATCAGTGGTTACAATGGAGGATAACTGAGGGAGCCTACTGATGATGCGTACAGGACTCATTACAGCTGATAAGGGCGTTTCAGCGGGCTGAACTGAGCGCAACAGGAATTGAAGAACTTTTCCTACATAAGGTCTCATAAATGGTATTTTATTGGTATTTTTAATGATCCCCAAAAATTGATTCTGTTTATCTGGATGAAGCGTTTTCAGTGGGAGAAATGTTTCATCAGTCATCAAAGTGACTTCTTCAGTCTTGACTCTCCTGATGAATAGCGTCAACTTCCTGGGGTGTTCTTACCTGAATGATTGAGTATGCAACACAATGTTTTTCATGGTGTTTTCACTGTCTGTAGAGAAGAAGAAGAACACTCAATAGGATTGTGAATAGGGGCAGCAACTACATAATATGATAGCTTCAGTAGACCTGTGTGGTGTGAAAGTGGCGTATCACAGTCACTTTATGGTGATTACACTTTACTACCATCAGGACAGAGGTACAGGGCCCCACCTTTGTAAAAATCTCGTGCACTGAGGTCTTTTATACCTTGTAGTATAACTCTGTTGAACAAACAAAGGTGAAATATGATATGACGTGGGTGTTGTGTTTGAATCATCTTTAATGTCTGTAACTGTGATGTCTGTATTGTTATCGTATTGGCTGTATTTGTCTGACACCTGGCACGAGACAAAAATGGAATTTCCAAAAGGAGAGTAAACATTAAATTGACCCTGTAATACAAATGGGACAGAAGGACTAATCTGATCGCATGTTCAGTATCAGCTTTCATATCTGGGTGCCACTTACCAAAAACTACCTGCTATGACCATATTATTATTTACCCTACACTGAAGATAATGTGCGGATGTGTTTGGTGTGGCTCATTAAAACTAGCTTGATGATCCTGGCGTTAATTGGAGTGTGGACCGCGCCTCACCAACCAGAAAGCACAGTATCGCGTAACTGTACATAGCCCCGTCAGTTCGGCTGTGTTGCTACCTGCTCTTACCCAGCTGGAATTCAAGAGTTGAACACTTTGCCTAAGGAGGAATGAAATGCAGATGGTTTGATTTAATAGAAGAAGTCTTACAATGTAACCAAACAGCACTAATGATCTGGTACGCAATTGAAGCTAAATTAAAGAGGCGCATATAAGTCTCAGCCTCTCGCTGTTGTTTTCTTCCTTCTCTGAAATCTGCTGGAGGGCTGTCATAACCAGCGGTTGGCGTACGTGCCAGAGAAAATGATGTGGGTGTGAGCGTGTATAGAAATACATGTGCGTGGAGTGAGTGCAATTCAGGTTTCAGCACCGTCATCGTCAGTAACGTCAGTACTTCACTCAAGTTCCAACAAGACCTGTATCTGTGCCTTGGTCTCTGTTTTGTTTGTCTTTAAAGAGGCAACTTCAATTGATAAAATCCTGCTTCTTTAACACAGTAGAGTTTGTTAATTGGTTGTCAGACTTGTAGCTTGCTCCCTCTTAAACATTTTTCTTGCCAAATTTATATGAATACGGCTTATTCTTCATGTAAATTCTGTTTTGCTTCACATAAGGGTGAATTTTCTTTCATCTTAGAGGTTTTGGATTCCAACTATGCCTCCAAGTATTATTATTTTTTTTCCTGTTCTTGACTTTTAATCTTTTAAAATGTTTTCTCTGTCCTTCAAGGTGGGTGCTCGGCCCGTGTGGTGACGGTGCCTCCTGGTCCATTAATCCGGGTGGAGGGCCAGCCAGTCTCCATCAGATGTGATGTCAGAGAATACACAGGGCCTAGTGAGCAGGTCATTTTCCCAACACACACACACACACACCAGTCTTGAAGCAATGATGCAAATGCCAATTTTCTTCCACAGGCAGTGGTTTCTCCTGCACGAATATACTTGATGAACTGTATTTTTTTTGTTACTTTTTTTATTAATTAAATGTACTCCTCCACCCCCAAAATAACTGAATATTGTCAATTTTTAGCAAACATGGCTCAAAAATACTTTAAATCCAGTATCATAAGCATAAAAATCTACCTTATGTCTGCTGAAAGATGGTTGGTCAGCCGTGTAAATCTTGTCATCCGTTTTCAAATATCTTTTCCTCCGAGTTGTTGGTTTAGCCTAGAATTGAAAGAGTTGATCCTCTGGAGAGTATAAATATTTAGTGTATTACTTGTGGCCAATAGATTGTTAATTGACACTGAATATGATGTTTATTTTTAGCTGATAATAGCACTGTCACTGAGGGTCAGATTTCTTCCTCTGAGGACCTTGAATATACAGTAAGAAGTGAATGGAAACATACTTTTAAGGCACTTTGTAATGGAATTCAAAGTCCATGGCTCTTACATTATGGGCTCACAGGCCATTAATGACAGTCTACTCCCATTAAGCTCAATATTATTTTGGTCGGTGACCCAACAGCTCTGGCCCAGTGTCTCTAATTTACTCTGCCTGTAGTTTTGTATGTGTGTTCACTTAACACTCGGATTGTTTCTATCCCTCTTTTGCAGGATTTTGAATGGAATATGTTAAAGGACGCGAAAGGGCCGAAGACGAAGATAATCTCCTCTTTCGACTCTCGCTACTCTGACCAGTCTTACAGCAAGCGCGTGGCGTCCGGCGACATTTCGGTGGTGCGTCTCCAAGACAACGAGGTGGAGCTGAAGATTGCAGAGGTGAAGTTGACGGATGCTGGTTTCTACGAGTGTCAAACACCGAGCACCGACTACGTCATCAGTGGAAATTATATGGCTCAGGTCCAACTCACTGGTATGAAAGTGTGTGTGTGTGTGTGTGTGCTCACGCGTGCCTTCATGTGTCTGTGTGTGTGTTTGCCAATTTTGTCCTTTCATTATTAAATAGGTGTAAATCCTATTTTACAGGCTTTCCATCCAGTCAAATTAAATAGCAGCATTTTTATGGAAAATTAGCTGTGGTAATTTATTATAGGATGCAAAGCTTCTGATGCAGAGTAGCTGTGTTTTTACTTTGTGTTTGAGGCTATTTGGTTATGCTGGTCCATTTAACAGCTATCCCCACAACTTACTAATGCTCTGCTGACCATGGATGTGTCCTCTTGCACATGAACACCCCTGCTGGTTTCAGACAATCACCCGCTTATAATTTGGTTTTCGCATAGACACGCGTACCTCGACACAGTGTCACACTCGTGAGGAGCAGATGTCAGGTGGGAGTACTTGGCTTGTGTCAAATGAGGACCAGGGAGGCACGGATTTGGAGAATGCCACGGTGTAGGAGAAATGTGTAGTTACATGGTTTATTCTGCTTATAATGTTTGTAATAGTTGGTGTAACTGTCCTTAACGAGATCTAGAAGGGGAAGCCCACCGGCTGCCAGACAGTATTCACCTTGGAAAAAATTACAAATGGTTTATAAATTTGGCCACAGGTCTGTTTGTCAGGGGGAGTTAGATGATTGCTTCATAATTAAAGACTGATTAAGACTGATTCCTATTTTCTTAAAGGTTTTATTTTACATCTCACCTTTTACACCTGCATTGAGTTGCTGCCATGTGATTGGCTGATCAGATATTTGCATTAATGAGCATTTGAACAGATCCTACCTAATAAAGTTTTATATTTATGATGAAAAACGGTTTGTTGGTCCATATCTATGTATGAAGTGACAGTGTTTCTGAAAAACCTAAAAGGATTAATTGTTACCAAAGTAAACTTCAAAACAGACTTTATTATATGATATAGTTTTAAAATTGGATAACAGTTGACTTCAGCATAATATAAAACAATGAGTTTTCATGATACCTGACTTTTAGCATTTGGGAACTGTGTATCCATTGGTTAACTTTCAGATCTGTAAAGTTCAGCTATCTAAGTTATCTATATTTTTATGTCATCTATGTTTTGTTTGAAATTCAGTTTCATTGCTGAATCTACGAAACAACAGGCTGTAGAGGGAGACTTTAATAGAAGTTTACTAACTCTTACTGTCATATCCAATGTGGAAAAATCTGTATAGATTTGGCAAAATATAATAATCATTCATTTGAATAATCCAAGTATGCAAACTAAATATCACAGGAGATGCTTATAACTGTAAGCATCGAAGCGTTTGAAATGCATCAGTCATCTAAAGAAGTCATCCTGTGCACATTTGTTATGAAGGGAAAAATAAACTTTAGAGCTGAAAATCCGATATGAACTGTGTTTATTGTTTGCTGTAAGGTTGGACTTTTTACCAAGAGTGTGTAGGCACAGAAGTTTTTGTGTATCTGTTTCTACCTGTGCTGATGCTAGCATGACTAAAGTTAAAGCAGCAGTAAATATGTGAAGCAAGGCAGAAGGATATACTCATAAAATAAACAGAATGATAAGAATATAACAGCACGAGCATGGCAAATGTAACAAAAATATGTTGACATCAAATGGTATGTTATTTGAAATGTATAGGAAACAATGCAGACTCTGTTTTTCAAATTTATTATTTTTTTTATTTTTTAATTTTTTTTTCCCCACAGTCGTCTAAATCAGTCTGTCTGTGGACTGGCACAGCTGAAAAGCCGAAGCAGCCAGTTCCTCTTCTTCTTCTTTGCTTTTTTCTCTGGCGCGGTCTTAGCTTCAGTTCCAAGTTCAGCTGGCTTGGTAGTTTTCATTTTCTGTCCATCTTCAGTTTGTTGTAAAGGGTCATGTACAGACATGGCAGTTGATGGCAGGGAGTCCTCTTTTTCCTCCTTGTCCTGTTCTTTGGTGTCTTTTTCCATCAGAGGCTCCTGAAGACACATTACAGTCGGTGGCAGGGAGTCCTCTTGTTCTTTCTTGTCCTGTTCTCCAATGTCTTTTTCCACCAGGGGCTCGGGTTTTTCCTTTGCAGCGGTGGAATTTTGTTCATTTTGCACCTGTGTAATTTTAATGTAGGACACTTTGGCTTCTTTCAGCTCTCGGTCAAGTGTCTCTACTTTCATGTCATGAGGGGCCTTGTTGGAGCAGAGCTGGGATTTAAGCTCACCGATTTCCATGTTCAGTGTCTCCTGGTCCTTCCTATGTTTAACCCCCTGTTCTTTAAGTTGGGTCTGAGCTTCTAGGAGCTGTTGCTGGAGCATCTTTATCTGCTCCTGTTGAGTCCTGCATTGGACCTCAAATTCAGCCTCCTTCAGACCTACAGAGTCTGTGTGTGAAGCCTCTGTGTTTTGGGTAGAAGAATCCACACGCTGCTCTGTGGTAGCGTCGCTGACGTCTTCGTGCAGGACACGGATCATGTCATCCAGTATGACAACTGCTTGGTTGTGCTTTGTGTGAACCTCTGTTTCGCTGTTGTCAGACTTAATTTTAGAAGCCTCCTCCAGCTGCTCTATGAGCTCTTTAATTGTTTCTTCATGCTTTGTTTTGTCGGCGATCATCTGTGCATGAAGTTTGTTCACCTTAGACTGGTAATAAGAAGCCCTCTTAT
>VUQG01044371.1:0-13433 GCA_015106755.1 Etia nguti
AGACAACCTCTGAGGCCGTCACAGAGCAGCTGTATTTGTACTGACATTAGATTACACACAGGTGCACTCTGTTTAGTCTATTTAGTCTATTTAGTACTCATCAGGCAATGTCTATGGGCAACTGACTGCACTCAGACCAAAGGGGGCTGAATAATTACGCACACCCCACTTTGCAGTTATTTATTTGTAAAAAATGTTTGGAATCATGTATGATTTTCGTTCCACTTCTCACGTGTACACCACTTTGTATTGGTCTTTCACGTGGAATTCCAATAAAATTGATTCATGTTTGTGGCTGTAATGTGACAAAATGTGGGAAAGTTCAAGGGGGCCGAATACTTTTGCAAGCCACTGTATGTGCAGTCCCTCACATATGTCTTTTCTTTGCAAATGTTACACTGAGTGATTTACTAAACAGTTTTAAAGGGATTTCCTATCATTGCTATGCAGTGCATTTCCTCATCCTAAATCCCAGCAAACTTGAGCTTCTTGTGTTTTCAAAAACTCTTTGGTTGTGAAAAAAAAGAAGTGCAATGTCAGCACAAAATAATGTTTATATTCAACTTAAAAAAAAAACGGGTTGTAGAATGGACCCTGTCTCAACTTTTGTGAGGTGCCTTTGTGATATTTAATGGATCGGGTTACAATTTTTATTTCTCCCTGATATCTGATCCAGTAATTTAGGTCAGGATCGCCCATATTTCGATACAGTATATCGGATCGGTCCATCCCTAATTAAAGGGGGAAAAATGGGATGTAATAAGGAGGGGAGCATTAAGCCTAGAAGAGAGGATAGGGATAAATATGGTCTGGGCCCTGACTGCTGACCAGGGGGCTTTGTATTCGTATTGTTCCTCTGCTGCCTGGATAAAACGTGTTGTTTCATGGAGCCACCATTGAATGCACCCCCAGAACATACTGCACTTTGTTCTTGCCATTCACATGTATGTAGGCAAACAATGTGAAAGTTGTTGGGCCTCATGCAAAGTGATATTGATCAAAAACGATGTTTGCAGTGGATATCTGAACTGTCTCTATGTGTGCTTTACACAAAACAGCTGGGTCTGAAACACTCTGTAGGCTGTTTGAGGTTTTTCTTAGTTTACCACTTGAAACATACTGCTGTTTTCCTCTGTTATAGTATTTTAAAGTGAATCCTTTAATATTAGGTGTAGCTGTGCACAGCTATTAGCTGAAGAAAATAGATGGATGTATTTTAATGTCCCTGCTGAAAAGTAGCCTGCCAGGACCTCCCAGCGGGGTTGGGGAAAGAAGGGAACACGGAAAACTCTAAACAGGCTTTAATGACAAATGTTCTGAAAAATTCAAAGTGGGATTGTTTCAGTGGAAAATGTACTCACGCAGCAAAAATGTTGGATATGAACAAACTTAGTTATTATTTTCAAGGACATTTTGGTGCTGATATTTTGTGCATATTACTGCTGTATATATTTATACACTTTAACTTAAATGTAGTTGGATTTACCCTGTTTGGTAGTTTTAGAACATTATTAAAGAATCTAATACAATTTCTAACACACACACACACACACACACACACACACACACACACACTTGCCTGTATGTGTGTGTCAGATATGAGCACAGATGTAACCATGGATGTAAATAAAAGCCAGCTGACAGCAGAGCCCTCTGACTCAGCCTTGCCTCACATAGATGAGCCTCGTCTGTCCCTGCACACCCAGACACTGAGCCGTATTACCCAGGTATGTCTCACATGTCTAGACAAAACAACGGAAATGTTACTGCGCCACATACTTGAAGACTTCCGCTTACAAACCAGAGTAGAAACAGAAAGCGTGGCATGCTGATACAGACACAGATTAAAGTGAACCTCTGTGCTTTACAGTGTTTGTCTTGTTTGTTTAGTTTTGAAAGGCCACATTCCTATAGGTCTGATTTTATGAGGCTGTTCATAAAATAAAGCCTTTGTTTGAGATACCAGTGAGGCCATAAAAGAAACAGTCATAGTCTCGAGTTTGGTAAAAATACGCTTTTGTCAATTTTAAGCTTTTGCATGTCAGGACATAAAGAAATCTGTTTAGCAGGTTTGAAAGTTCGTTTTCAACCAAAAATAAAGCAAAACCAGTGGTGTGTGGAAAAACTACACTTCATCAATGAATAATACCAGTGACTTAAAATGACTTCAGCTAATCACTTTTTGTATGACTTTATTAGTTTTCCATATCATGGTGCCTTACATTATGAATGATCCACACTGTTGGAACATTTATGACAACCACTTCAATAAAAGTTTAGATATAAATATATATATAATATATATAAATATAGATATACAGCCTGTACATACTTATACTTATAGCATATTCATAGCATACCTTTGTACCGTGTACATTATAACATACCCATAATAGTCCCATATTTTGTACCCTCATACCTCTCTGTAATATATCTATATTATTGCTAATATATATGTTTTGTAATATATCTATTATGGCTAAAGCACTTTCTGGATGGATGCAAACTGCATTTCGTTGCCTTGTACTTGTGACATGTGCAATGACAATAAAGTTGAATTCTATTCTATTCTAAATATAAAATAGATTGATACACCGCTCTGCCTTTCATCCTGTTTCTGTCATCTGCTCGTGTCTGTAGAACACGACTCAGCTCCTGTCCTCTTAATTATTCAGAGCGCTTACCTAAGGATGGATTGTGTTGCTTTAACACAACCAGCCATATGCTTCTGAGCTGCATAAGGATAGCACACTCTAAGGTCTATCTGCCCTGTGCGCACGCACGCACGCGCACACACACACACACACACACACACACACACACGGAGTGAGATCTGGTTTATTCACCACTGTTACTAGTTTGAAGTTCGAGGGATTGTTTACCAGCCTTCCTTACATTAAGCACATTGCTTGTTGTTGTTGTTGTTGTTGTTGTTGTGGTGGTGTGTGCAGAGGTGAATAAAATGCTTTGACCTGCAGCTTCAACATCTTCTGCTGCTCAAAGAATAACCACTTTACTGAATGGAGCCTAAATGTATGTGTTGGTATTTACAAGTCCTTATTAGTTTAATATGAAGATGGTGTTTAAAACCAAAAACAAAACAACTAAACACGTGTTTCAGTGCATCTGGAACTGGTAATATTGTCATAGTGGGAAGAATCAGGAAGAAAGAAGGGAATATTTGGAAAGAAAACACCAAGCAAAGCCGGGTCTGGGTCAGGGAGCCAAAACATGGATCACTGCTGGTGAAGAAGGCAGATTGTCTGTCCTGCACAGCGCCCCAGCTTGAATCCCAGTACAATAATCATTTTGTAATTTCTGTGAAATAATTTGTGTCTGTGTGCAGCGTAACACACAACATAAGCATCTAAAATCAAACCAGCATTTTTGGCTGTGACTCAGGAGCTCTGAAGGTATCAAGGTCATCTACCAGTGTCAAGGTAGATGACCTTGGTGACAGTGAACCCTGAGTTGGTCCTGGTGTGTTTACTGGAGTGTGTAAATGTTTGATAGAAAGCACTTAATTCTAGGAACAAGTGCTTAAGTGAGCGACACATGCTGTGTAAAATGCTTCAAGTAGAAAAACCCACTCATAATTGGCTGTGTCAGTCTTATAGCGCATGCCTGTGGTGGTGGTGGTGGTGGTGGTGTGTGGAAAAGACTTTTCTCTGTGGGAGCTGCTGGTGAAGATTCTGCTCGACTCTTCTGATCAACTTAAGTCATGACATGCCTCAGTGGATCCACAGGAAACTTGTGATGAACGAATGGTAGGAACTACAATCCACCCAACCAAGGAATCCACACCTAGCTTGGCCGTGATGATCTCCCACACTCATTTTTCCCCAGAAAGCAGCCATTGATAATCATTTGGGTTTTGGACTGTTTATATCTTGTTACTGCTGCCATGTTGCTAGGCTGCAGAGTGCTCTGTGAGTGTGCCGTTATGGAAAACTAGTTAGAACTAACATGTATATTATCCTCAGTGTTGCACTTGATTAACCCTTAATTTAATGAGCTGTCAGTTACAGTAAAACCAACGTCAGAGATCATTAAAACTGGAGAAGCTGGATATGTAAGAAAAGCATGTGTGTGTTCATCGTCACATCCCATAGGAGTTTGTAGTTCTCTACCTCAAATCACTGCTGGTTCCCATAACTCCCATAACTTAGAAATGTTGGTTTCACTTTTGTACAGTGGGAGGAAGTGGAGAAAAGTTCTCCTTCGTATTAGCCAATAGGGAAGTTCCAGAGTGAACTATGCAATGTCCGCATTCATGACCATTGATTGCATTTCTGTTGTTTTTCCTGAGTTTCTTATGTACTTTTTCAGTTTTTCTTGATCATGTATCAGGAGTTACTCATTTGCAGGTATTTTGGTATCAGCATTTGTCGGCCTGCTGATACCCAGTTGGGCCATAATACCAACGTAAAACAAATGATCATACTCAGCCATGCATATATCATGTTCCAACACTGGTATTAATATTGATTAGCTATGATAAGTAGTGTAACATAAAGCTGAGTTTAAAAGACCTGAGAGAGATACTTATTTTATGAATGCTTCTTCTTAGTCACAGCTCAATGAAGCTTCCTGAAGCTTGTACTGAAAATGGTTCATTTCTCTTTGGTGACATCTGGTGGCCAAAAGTATGAAGCACAGCCTGAACCTACAGATGAAAATGAACTGCTTCATTGTGATTGCCCACTCGAGAGCTGAGTTGGCAGCTCCTGTTTAAAGTCATGTGTGGACTCTGTGTGATATCGGACTATTGTTGTGGTGCATTTGTGTCTTTGATGAATAAATGTTAAATGGACTGATTCTTATGTGGCGTGTTCTCTCTCTGTCTGCGTGTGTTCTCTTCGGGTACTCCGGTTACCTCTCATGGTCCAAACAAATGTGGGCTTAGGTTAACTGGTGATTCTAAACTGCCCATAGATGTGAATGTGAACAGGCGTCTCTCTGTCTTAGCCTTGCAAAAAGCTAGTGACTTGTCCAGGGTGTGCCCACCTCTTGCCCTATGGTAGCTGGGATGGACTCCAGCCCTCCCATGACCCTGATAAGGATAAGCAGAGGAGAATGGATGGATTGGAAGATTTTGGTCTACCTCTGTTGATTTCTTCAGTTTTGTGTCCTCACGACACATAAAGTTGACTTAGATTGTCTATATAGACAGACAGTGAACAGAGAGACTTTAAACTCAGATTCTTTACTTATGTTTGCGTCTTCCGTTTACACAAGCTTGTTGCTTTAAGCTAATGGGGTATTGTTGTGACCCGGCTCGGCAGGCGTGTGGCGTGGACACCTAAGTCTGTGACTGTCAACAAGTGGACGTAGAATAACATAGGTGCATCTGCTAGGAGGCTGAGGGGCAGCACTGCCAGTATTTTTCTGTATACGCTATCTTTTATTTATTCCTCTTTTTTCTTTTTTTCTTTTTACCAGTTAGCATATACATGCTAATATATATGTGATAGCATTGAACATAGAAATGATTCATAGCCACTCAACTTGTCAAATGAACCAGCAGCTTAATATACATAGAAAACCAACTCTAACCTGTCTTCCTTCTCTCACCCCGACCGGTCGCAGCAGATGGCCCCGCCCCTCCCTGAGCCTGGTTCTGCTGGAGGT
This sequence comes from Etia nguti, assembly GCA_015106755.1. NCBI lineage: Eukaryota > Metazoa > Chordata > Actinopteri > Cichliformes > Cichlidae > Etia > Etia nguti. The sequence continues at coordinate 5,632 of VUQG01044371.1, forward strand.
TTCTTCCTGTTAAAAGGGAGTTTTTCCTTCCCACTGTCGCCGAATTGCTTGCTCAAAGGGGGTCATATGATTGTTGGGTTTTTCTCTGTATGTATTATTGTAGGGAATGCCTTATTATATAAAGCGCCTTGAGGCGACTGTTGTTGTGATTTGACGCTGTGTAAATAAAGTTGAGTTGAATTAACCGTTTCCCCCCTTTTCCTCTTCCAGGCCTTCATTGTTACTGTGACCGCTGCAGTACCAACTCCAGCTGCACGACAGATGGTATCTGCTTTGTAGCCATCCAAAAGTCAGGCAGCCGGATGACCATTGAGCAGCGCCAATGTGTGCATGAACGTGACTTGATCCCACGAGACCGACCCTTCATCTGTGCCCCATCTACCAAAGATGACAGTGGCATTTACCCACTGTGCTGTACCACAGACTACTGCAACAAAGAGCCGGTGACCCCCACTGGTAAGAGAAGAAAACCAAGCCATATTGCCTCCTCATATCTTTCTTTAATTATAAAGTACAACTACTACGTTACTGTAGGTGTGATAAAAACTTCTCAATCGTTAAAACAAACAAAATGGAAAGGGAGCGAGAGCCTTGGAGTAGAAGGGTCTTGGAGCTTGTTCATGAGTAGAGTGGGCATTTAATAGACTGGTGCTGTCCTGGTCTAATGTGTGAAGAGGGAGCTGAGGGTGACTGCATTGACATACAGTTTTGAAAAACTGTTTGCATGTTTTTTTACATTAAAAAAAAGATAACCCAAGTAAATCCAAAATACAGTTTTCATTAAATGATGATTTCATTTATTAAGGTGGAAACGAGCTAGCCAAACCTGTCTGACCTAATGTGAAAAAGTAATTATCCCCTAAACCAGGGGTGTCGAACTCCAGGCCTCGAGGGCCGGTGTCCTGCAGGTTTTAGATCTCACCCTGGGTCAACACACCTGAATCAGATGATTAGTTCATTACCAGGCTTCTGGAGAACTTCAAGACATATTGAGGAGGTAATTTAGTCATTTAAATCAGCTGTGATGGATCAAGGACACATCTAAAACCTGCAGGACACCGGCCCTCGAGGCCTGGATTTCGACACCTGTGCCCTAAACCAAGTAACTGCTTGTGCCATTACTGGATCAAGAACTGCAGTCAAGTCTTTGTGACAACTGGTAATGAGGCTTTCATCAATTTTGGCCCACTCTTCTTTTCAAAATTGTTTTACATCAGCCTCATTGGAGGACTTTAGAGCACGACTGGCCTGTTAAGTTCATCGGATTTTAGTCTGGACTTTGAATAATAGTTTTGTAGTGATTTAGTCCAAGGTGGGCTCTCTGGTGGGTTTTAGATCATCGTGCTGATGCATTACCCAGCTAAGCTTGAACAAACCGATGGCTGAATATTGTATTTCATACTATTAAAATGGGGGTCGTAATTCACTCAGCTGCTGTCCGGCTAGCTTAATGTTAGCATGCTGTCTGTGAAGATGTTTGCAAAGAGCCAAAGCTGTATTAGCAGCATCATGCAGTAATTCTGTCCTGGGATGTAGTTTCCACTTTATTATCGCATTCTCATAGTTTTGTGCAATAAAAGTACTGTTAGGACTGCCTGTCCTAATCGTGGCATATCAGAGCTACCAGATTCCTTTTCCTTTAATGTGTCACCAGCTGTATATATTTATTGATGTGTAAATGGACAGTCTTCCTTTCTACAGCTTTTTGATGGTAGTACTGATGAGCATCATGACAAAAAGAAGTTCTAGTGTGTGCGACGTGTGGTTTTATGCTAAGTATACGGCACCGTGAGATGAAATTAACGTCACATCTGCTGGTGGATGCTACTGTTTTGGTGTAACCTGGTGCTGCTGCCGCCACAGCTGGGTCGAAGATACGCGTGTACGATTGTGAGGGTTTTTACCGCCATTACGATGATATGTCAGTGTAGGCACTATCCTTGCTAGTGAAGAGAAGGTATAACCAAGGTCAGTGAAGCTGTTTGAGTACACAAACCTAAACTACACATACACATACCTACCTACCTAAATACTCACCAGGTTTGGAGAAATCAAACTGGAATGCCCAATCCAGTGGGAATAGGTTTCTACAGCACTGCATGACTGAGGTCCCTAAATCCACATAAACCTGTGTCGTGGAACTCTGATATGCACAGAACAAAAACAAGGACTTAAAGCTAGTCGTCACTGCACTCAACATTAACCTTTATGCTTCCAAGTCGCCTACAGAGCAGGACAGTTACAGGCCTTGTGTCAGTAGGTATTCTGATCAACTCTTCTTTGTGTCTTGCAGGCCCCACAGCGACCCCTTCTCCTCTGGGGCCGGTGGCCCTCGCTGCTGTCATTGCTGGCCCTGTATGTGTGCTCTGCTTGCTGCTGGTTTTGGCGTTCTATGTTTGCCACAGCCACAGAGGCCTGGGCGCCGGGGGAGCCGGGGCCCACCACCACCACCACCATCGGGTGCCTAATGAGGAAGACCCCTCCATGGACCACCCTTTTATCACTGTGGGAACAACACTGAAGGACCTAATCTATGACATGACCACTTCAGGCTCTGGATCAGGTAAAATTCTATATCTCAGGGCCCAATTTGTAGATATTTGTGCAGTGATCAGCTGAAGGAGGATTTAGACATTTCGAAGGTATATAAAGGTAAATACACTCCCAGCGTCTTTTACAGGGCATGGCTTGCATATTTCACTGAGACAATGCTAAAATGCACACTTTATCTATTAGATAGAACTTTATTAATCCCTCGGGTGGGTTCCTCCGGGAAATTCGGTAACAATTATTAGAACAATAGCATGGATTCATAGTAGAAGAGTCCAGGTGCAAAACAGACATTTGACTAACTGAAACAAAAAATATGACAGAGAGGACTCTGGACTGAGCAGCTAGAATTGTATATCTAACAGGGACAGGACAACAGTCTTCTCCCAGAAGTGCAGCAGCTGGTCTCCTCAGTTCATAGATGCTTCCAGGCTTTTTTAAAAAGAGAGCAGAAGAGATGCTTCACTGTCGTTGTTTACGTGCTCAAAATTCAAAAATTCAGATTTGCTAACATATGCACAGTTATATGACCAAAATAGGCCGGTGTGCATGTTTCATAAATCTGACAGGAAGTTTGCATTTCGTGTTTGTTTTTTGCGTAGGGCAAGAACTGACATATTAGGAAATGAGGGCAGTCGGGTCAGAGTGGACATTGCTTCTTTCCTTTAATGCTTTTACCACTGTAAGGTGGTTGGTGATATGTGCAACACGACCCAGTTACTCGACTTTGCATGTGGTACAGTGAAAGAGTTTGAGGTTGACAGGAAGTGGCAGCAGTGGACTGAGTGATTTGTTCATGGAAGTGCGTGCTTGGATAGGCTGGAGGAAATGAAAACATGTCAGACATTTGATGGGAATGCAAGAAAAAGGTGACTGTAATTATTTTATTGTGCACCGGGAGGTGCAAAACATGCACACGTTGTTCACAATTGCTTTGGGAAATGTTGATTAGTTAGTCATAAAGTGTTGGCATGTTTACTGTTTCCTTATAACATCAAACTATCAGACTGGAGCTTGATGCTGGAACCCTTCACAGCACTCCCAGTTCCTTATGTGCCCCCTAGGGAAAGTTCCTGTTCTGGCCCACATCAACACGTCAGCATCTCATCTACACGCTGCCAGGCTATGCATTCTTGCACACAAGCAAAACTGAACAGGTTGTATAACCAAAACTAAATTCCTATGCAAACGCACACAAGCAAGGTTGGTAAACACACTTGAATCCTGCTTATTCCAGCTCTCATAGGGACAGAAGGACGATATACAGGTAGGCAGTCTATCACAGAATAACACAAAGAGTGTGCAAACCCACAGACAGGATCCAGCCAGCTGTGAGGTGACGGCTGGGACCGCTGCACCATCATGCTGTCTGTGTTTTAAACAGGATTCTCTTCTGTTCCAGAGAAGGGAAGAAAAAAGCTTTAAATTATAATCAGATTTGGTAGACTGAATATGTTTTTTTTAATATGCATTGTTCCCATCCTATAAAAATGTGTATTCAAAGCTCTTCTTTATGGTAGCCATAAATGATGACTTCTCCAGGGAGACTGGCACCTCCAACATGCTGCCAAGCAACAACTTAGATTATTTGTGGTGGTTTAAACCAGACTGCATGATGTGCAATTCTGTGTGAGTCTGAATTGCGTGGCCTGTTGTAATTACTCTGCTGGTTGTGTGTGTAAGGAGCCTGTTGAAATCAGGCTGGAATTTGAATCCCACTTTTTTTCTGCAGTTTTCCGAAGCAGTGAGATGATTTTTAGAATTGTTTCAGTCTTTAACACTGCTGCCATTAAAAGTCCATTCAATTGGAACTGACTAGAACAGCATTCTGTCACAGGTGAGTTTGTACATTCATGTTCTTTATTGCTTTATACTGCACTTCCTATCTGTAATCAGAGAGCATGTAAATCCCATCCATCCATCCACAAAACAGACACAGACTGGTTGGGCAAACTCCCACAAAACCCCCTGATGTCATTGAGAACCCTCGAGTACCATAGGCCTTCCCAGGCAGGCTGAGGAGTGTGATCACAAACCCTCTAGTTCCCCTTCTTAAACAGGGGAACTGCCATCCCAATCCAGGCTCCGCTCCAGATCGCCACGCAGTATTGCAGAGATGTGTCAGCCAGGACATACCTAGCCTTCAGGGCGAATCTCATCCACCCCAGGGGCCCTGCCAAGTCTTCCCCCTCCTCCCCAGTCTCTGCTTCCATTACAGAAGGCAGTGGGCGATCCTCAGTGTTCCTTTCATTGTCTGGCTATATACTTAGTTGAGGTCAGCAGCATCCCACCACCACTGTAAACGGTGTGTGCAGAATACCGCCTCGTGACTCGTCTGGCTGTTTGCCTAAACCACTTTGAGGCTGACCGAAGTCTTCCACTGGAGTCCAACAGACTAACCAAGCCCGGTAAGACAGCTCCCTTCATGTTGCACCTTGTTGCTGCAACAACAATTGCAGCTGCAACCCCTTGCAGCAGGCTCAGAGGTGAGGAACATGGTCCACTCAACGTCCTCAGCCTCCCTCAGAATGCAATTCTGAGGGAGGCTGGGCCCATCAGACTGAGGGCTCTGTCAGATGTTCGCAGCGCTCGCTCACTGCATGTTTGAGTACACCTGCCCAGCATCTTCCCCCGACACCTGATCCAACTCACCACCAGGTGGTGATCAGTTGACTGCTCAGCACCTCCAAGTGTCCAGCCACAGATCTGATGACACAATTTTAAAATCGGTTATTGGCCTGAGACCTAGTGTGTCCTGGTGCCATGTGCACCTATGAACACCTCTATGCTCCAACATAGTTTTTGCATGGGTAAAGACTTGCCATGGAGCCTGTACCCCAGACCTGGGTCCAGGGTAGGATCCCAGTAAACTTGCCCCGGGCGGGGTGCGCTGGTCCCTCCATTTACTGTGATTCACAGGAGTTACACGGCTGATTCAGATAAAACCCTTCCGCCAGAACATTCTGTTTGTTTAGTTGTCATTTTTTGAGAAAGTCTCTGAAAGGTGGCTGAAGAAGGATAAAAAAATCCTATTTAATTCAGTTGTTGTTTTTATTCATACATTAGAATGAAATGTGTGTATAATGTATTATTATAAGGGGAGCCAAGAGTGATGGAAGCCAAATCGATAAATGAATGAATAAAGTCAAATTAAAGAAAAAACTGTAAAAACAAGTCGAATCTTAAAGTTCTCCGGGGGTGGCGGTGAGGTGGGTGTGATCCCAGCATGGTTTATTATGTTGGATCAGCCAGTTACCCCTGCACAGGAAGTCTCTACATTTAAGGGACTAGGTTTATAATTCAACAGGGGCAAAGCAAAAACAGAATCAAATAGTAATAATCACCTAATCAAGTCATCTGAATGTGACCAAATTAAACTCATGGGCTCTGTGCTAACACTGATTACTGATACCAGTCTTGAGATGAATGACAAAGTCCAAATGGGGAAGCAGACTTCAGTTCTGGGATGCGCGTGGTTCGTCGATTTGTTGCTATTGTCACTGTTCGGTAGCAGACATGCTAGTCGTTTAAATCTTTGTTTACAGAGTTTTTGAATTCGATATCAGAGTGTTTTTTCATTTTAGACTAGTCTAATTGTTTATCCTGGTCGGCAGGACCATCCCTCATGTATCCATATACTCATTTATATCTGGTAACCTTTGCGTCCACTTCCTTTCAGGTCTCCCACTGCTGGTCCAAAGAACAATTGCCAGAACTATCATCCTCCAGGAAAGCATTGGGAAGGGGCGTTTTGGTGAGGTGTGGCGCGGTAAATGGCGTGGTGAGGAGGTAGCGGTGAAGATTTTCTCTTCCCGAGAGGAGCGCTCCTGGTTCCGTGAGGCTGAGATCTACCAGACTGTGATGTTGAGGCATGAGAATATCCTGGGCTTCATTGCTGCTGACAATAAAGGTAAGAAACCAGCAGACCGCTGCAATAAGATGGAACAAGATTAGAGTGAATGGAGCCCTGAGATGAAGCTCTGAAAAGCAGCATCCACTGTGAATGGTACACAGCATGGGGGGTAAGGGTTCAAAGTCAGGAGGATGCAGAGTTTACCACAGTGTTTGTCAGCCACACACTGACAGTTTTTTAAATGACATTAACCTCCTAAGACCCGAACTCTTTCATGGCATTTTTAATTTCTATTTGGGCTGATTGGGACCTGATGAATGTAAAAACAAAGAATTACATGATTTTTGTTTCTGAGAAAAATGAGATCCCCATATGAGGACATTCGCTTTAAACTTCAGTAGAAAAGTGGCAGTATAATGTCCTCATAAGTGGACATCAGGCCCTTGTAGAGCACAATTTAATATTTTGGTCTAGACAACCCAAAATGTGATGTCCACATATGTGGACCCCAGGTCCTAGGAGGTTAAAGATTATATATTTCTAATTTATTTATTCATTTACCTTTAGTTAACCAGGAAGTTAAGTCTGTTTCACAAGGAAGACCTGGCCAAGATAACAGCCAGACAAACATATTAAAAATGTATAAAATACAACATCAATCAAATCAAATCACTTTTATTTTCACGTCACATGTGCAGGTACACTGGTACAGCACATATGACATATCACAAGCAACAGAGGTGTGCAAAATACAATAACATAAGAACAAGCAAAATATAAGAATGGGTAAATCTGAGGATTATAACAATAAATATATGTACAATATAAGAGTGTATGTGCATTACTGAGTATGTGTACTATATATATATATATATATATATATATATATATACACACACACACACACACACACACACACACACACACACACACACACACGTATGTGTGTGTGTGTGTGTGTGTGTGTGTGTATATGTGCGTGTGTGTGTGTGTGTGTGTGTGTGTGTGTGTGTGTGTGTGTGTGTTTATATATATATATATATTTTAAAAATTAAATACAATAGAATAAACAATAAAATAAAATATACAGAGGTTGGCAGTTGGAAATGTGCAAAACAAGTGGCATTTATATACAGTATGGAGTGCATAATGTTGAAGTTCTGGTAAGTGAAGGTGAGGTGTCTATGAGGTGTTCAGCAGTCTGATGGCCTGATGGAAAAAGCTGTCTCTCAGTCTGCTGGTACGGGACCGGATACTGCAGTACCTCCTTCCTGATGGAAGTAGTCTGAACAGTTTATGGCTGGGGTGACTGGAGTCCTTGATGATCCTCCCCGCTTTCCTCAGGCACCGCTTCCTGTAGATGTCCTGGAGGGAGGGAAGCTCACCTCCAATTATCCTT
>VUQG01044372.1:0-24679 GCA_015106755.1 Etia nguti
ATCACGTAGCACATCATTATATACCAGCTAGTCCAACTTCAGTAACCCTACAAACGTCACTGCTGTTCAGTTTTTTGTCTTCATTTATGTTGGAAGTGATAGCAGAGCTGTACGTTTTAATCTTTTCAGAAATCTCTCTCAGAACATGGTATATCATGTTTAGGTGGAAACTAGCGAGCTAACTTCCTGCTAACTTCTAACTCTGTTAAATGTAATAAATTCTGTTTTCATGGATGCCTGGATGTTAAACTTAATTGTTACACCTGGTAAAGCCGCAACGCTGATCATTTTATTAAAGATGAAAGAATTTAGACAGTTTTTAACTCTCAGTGATGCCGCAGTGTTCGTTTGACTTTGGGACATGAAGCGGACGGAGTTTTGGACCCAGATTACTCCGCGAGGCTCCTGACTACAGTAGCCGTAATGCTCCGACAGATATTTGAGCGCCGTGTACCACATAAAATCGGTTCGAGGTCAGTAAGCACAACCAGGATTCATACATAAGGCACACAGGATTATAAGGCGCACTGTCGATTTTTGAGAAAATTAAAGAACTTTAAATGCACCTTATAGTGTGGAAAATATCACCCGATATCAGATTTTTAAATGAACAAATAATGGTATTGGTCTCAAAAATCCTGTATCAGTTGGGCTCTATCTGTAAGCTGCAGCTAGAAATAAGTAACCTCGGTCACACGCTCCGAGAATGGGAATTGCACCAGTTTCAGAATTTATGAAAGGTTAAAATTGGGGACGTTACTGCAGCAAAGCGAAGCACAGGACTAGGTTTGTGAATGTCAAATGCGGCAGTGGGAATTTCGCATCCTTTTCGCCCTACCTGCAGTGGTGTGCTCGGTCAGGCTTGATGCTGCAGCACTTGGGACATTTGTAGACCACCTGTCCTGGTTTCAGTTGAAGGCTTTCTATGTATTCCTTAGTGGCGTTTCCTTTTGGCACGGCCCCCTAGCAGGAAACATGTACATAAAGTAGATGACCTCAGTTATATGTGCAGCTCATTAATCACCATAATGATCATTTTATTAAATGTCTGCTACATTAATCAGAACTTTATAAAGCTAAAGAGCATTAAGTGTTAGCATGACACTAAGAATTAAAACAATTTGTGTGTATGAATAATCCCAAGCAACCTGACTTACAGGGTCAGTGCACATGGCCCTGAGGTGAGAGGCGAGGGCAAGGAAGGCCAGAGTGTTGAACAGAGTCCCGTTCACAATACTGTACATCAGGTTCTTGGAGGGCAGTAGCATCACAAACAACACCACAAACTCAGCGTACAAGACCAGCAGCCAGGTGATGATGGCACACACAATGCCGCAGGCATCCTTGATGAACCACATGGCCGAGGCAGAGGAGGAAGTGATGACGTCTTTGGAGATGGGGATGCGCTGTTCCTCCTGTAGGCAGCTAGTTCCTCCCCCGGCCCCAGGCTGTCCACGACCATGCTCCACATCCCTACATCTGTGCACTGGGCTCTTCATCCTTCATCTAAGCTGGATTCCTGCTCCTGCTGCCACCAACGGACCCACAGCGCCTTCAGGCCTCTGCCTCAGTCACCGCATGCTAAGAGGTGAGGATGGTTCAAAGATTAGGTACACAAGCTGAAGGTTTAAAACAAACAAACAACCAAACAACAAAAACTCAAAAAAAAAATTAGCAGCCAGCCGTCAGGTCAGCTTTATAATGCAGGCAGTGACTGGTTCAATCTTTCACAGTGAGTGCTCTGTTTTTTATATCTTATTCATTTTTTTATCTCACTTTTTATATAAAACTAACACCACATCTTATTTAAAGTTCATTTGTAAGTTTTCCATAATACCACAATGATTAAATGATTTGAGATATCTAGGCACTGTGGTGGTTCTTGTACCCTTTCTTTATTATTAGGCTCTGAAATACATTTTTTCCACAATCTGTCATGAAATGATCTAAACAATTTGTAAAATGAACAGAACCTCTGAACATCATCTTAAATACATATTTTGTTAAATTACCTTGTAAATTAATTTGTGGAAAATTACAAGTTAACTTTTTCGAGCTATGACTTCTTCACCATTACTTCTACTGCTGCAGGATGCATTACGAAACTGGTATTGAGTATTTTCCTGGGTATCAGTATCAAGTCTCAAATTCTAGTATCGTGAGAACCCTAGAATTTACCTCCTCTTCTTTACTTTATGAAATTTGATGTATCAGCTTACTTAAATGCCGATAGTGATAACTCAGCAAATAGCCAATATCAGGTTGTTATTAACTTTGTTGAGCTCTAACAATTAGAAAATATTGCACATGTGTAGTGTTACACCTGGAATGACACAGCAGATTTGTGACGGAAAACAAACCCTTGTGTTACAAGAAATGTCGGTTGAAACCGAACTTTCTTGTTCGGCGTGACTAGGTATGTGGACAAATACATTGTCACATTGTCACAAAAACTATCAACACAGTTCTTTCGAGCATGTCTGCAACATTACTTGCGGAAAAGAGGCATAAGAGTTTTTATCAAACATTCAGGCGACACTCGAGAATCCTCTACATGGTGGATGTTCTTCTACAGACACCACAGGATTCTTCAGCCTTCTCCTCAGAGGTGAAAGCTGGTCAGTTGCACGTCACAGCTTTGTCTCTGCACTCAGTTTTACACCACCTGGAGCTCCACCAAACACACGAAATGTCCGGACAATGAGAGGTCATTGAAAGGTAGTAAACTGTTAACGTGACCTAATGCAACACTTCTCCGTTCAAGACCCAATTCTCGTGTAAGTTACAGCGGGTTAACCGGATGATGTACATGACCTGAGTGGAAGACAGTAGTATAGCTGTCAAAGTACATATCGAGCAGCCACTACCTATAAAAAATGTGGCTCGATGGTTCTCTGATTATCCTGTTTTCATGGGCGAAGGAGTTACGATTTCGCTGCCATGTATGTAGCAGTTTTACCTTTAGCCACAGCAATAATACCGGGCTAATAATGTAACATTATTAAAACCTATTGAAGACCGATTTACTGTATGTTGTAATTAAAATTAGGTAGTGAAACATGGAAAGCGGGCATAACGTGACAGCGAGCGACACATTACCATCAGTCCATTGCTAGCTAATACTAGCTACGTAGCTACCATATCAGAGTGAGCGTCTAAGTTTTCTCATATTTTTATAACCGTCCTTCCGTTTACCTGCAAAACAGGAGAAGACAAAGAGCGCGTCAATGCCTTCACCTCATTTTAATTATCATTATATCCCTCTCAATCTCACCTGAACGATGCGCATCCGCCGGTGGCTTTCTCCCCTGCTGCTGCTGCTTGCTTGCTTACCCACTCGACGCCGTGCTCCCGCCCCTTCATATTGACGTCGTGGCGTAGAATACAGAAGACAGCGAATGGAACCACGAGGAAGTTTTACTCGTCCAAGACGCATCTATTTCTGGTATCTGCCTCAGTACCAAGGCCGAGTATTTATTAAATCAGATTTAGATAAGAAAAGCGGAGAGTATAGCACAACAAAAAGGACGAAATACAGTCTACAGGAAAGAGCACACAAAGGCTGTAGTGGCATATAAATGCACGAAGATTTTGGATCCAAAATGAAGGTTTAAGCCTAGTCTTAAAAGTGGAGAGAGTGCCTCTCTCCTAAACCCAAACTTAGAGCTGTTTCAACAGAAGAGAGGCCTGATAACAGAGGAATCTGGCTGGCATTCTACTTTTAGAAACTTAAGGAATCACAAGGAAGCCTTTACTTTGAGAGTGAAATGCTCCAGTAGGATAATATACTATGAGGTCTGTGTGATACAGTGGGGCCTGATCATTCATAACTTTGTAATTTTGGGATTTAAAATTTAATTCTGAGTTGAACAGTGAGTCAAGGAAGACAAGCTAATATGGGAATACTACTGAATATTCAGTAGTGAATAGAGTCATTTGATTTATGGCAATGCAAACACATAAAAACTGATGGTCTCAAGGCTGTAAAAATAAAGCCAGAAATCCTACCACTTATGGAAGTGGTAAGGTTATGACTTTAGGACACTAAACAACATACCTCTATTAAAGCTGTACTACTTTACTTGGCATTTACACATATGAACATGTGTTACAATCAAGTTACAGAACAGCAAGTTCACATAATGCTGATTAAGCTCATCAGCAGAAGGCAGATCTCCCAGAATTTTGCAGTGCATCACAGTTTTAAATCTGCTGTTGTGGCTGCTAGTAATAAGTTTTGCACTGGCCAGCAATAATGGGTTTGCCAAAGGTGACTGTGAGTCAGAGAAATCCTGCTTAAAGTTTTTCATCCTCCATTACAGATTACAGTAAAAAAAGAAAAGAAAAACAATTCCATGCAGATAAGATATGAGAACACGTCTGTGTAACTGCTCTCACCAGCTGTAGTATGGTGGCCCTATGGGTGCAAGTTTCACTCAATCACAATGTTTTTAAGCAACAAGGTTGTTGGACATCCTGCATAACTTTTAAATACATTTTTATTTTAATTTTTTTTAATTACTTGTTCTTTCAGTCACTGAAGTCATCAGGGATTCTTCCTGTTACCAGGGATTTTGACTATTTATTGACATTTTGTTGCATTTTTTTGGTTTGAATTTTTATTTCACACCTCAGGGCTGCTATACTGAAAGGGGAGGGAAAAAAGCTCCCTGCAGATTCCTGCCCATATTAGCAGGTCAGCTTGCTTTTGGCCCGTGCCATGTTCCAGAAAGCAGGTTCAGTCAAAAATCAGAGTGTGTAAACTCAGAAATGGGGGACACCAGGGGAAAAGACACTCTGATCCTAAACTGCTGACAAGTTTAATTAAAATAACTTTCTGAATAAAACTCTGAGTTTTTCTCCGATTCTTAACTTTCTGCTGCACCTGAACGAAGTCTGTGACACTCACTTTTTTCCTCATTCATACTGTTGATGAAAGGCTCTGTGGACATTAAGTCAAATCATTCTTCCACACTAAAACATTCACCATACATTGCATACAAATCTGTATGAAGCTTTAGAGACAAACACGGATCAGCGAGTAATCAGTTGTTGTACTGAAATTGGTCAGATTGGTGAGATGACGTGAAGATTTCAGAGTGATGGTGATTGTGCTGAAATGATTAAGATTCTCAAACTGTAACTAAAAGTAGTTTAAAGTGAGGTACATTTTTTTTTTTTTTTTGCTTCTGTACACCATCACAGTTAATTTTGAATCAAACCAGCAAGATGTGGTTGATTTGTAGACCTTTAGATTTAATTCAAAAGGTGTAATAAAAGTTTTGCATTGCCTGTTTAGGAATCACAACCATTTTTTATATAAAGGCTCAGAAGTAATCGGGAAAATGAGAATTGTTTTTAATTCTTGGATGAACATTTTCTGCAGTAAATAACTACCTGAAGTCTAGAAACCATGGACATCACCAAATGTTGTTTTTTCTTCCTTGAGATGACATTGCTGTTTTTTTTGTGAGTGGCTTCCTTCAGTTTTGTCTTCAGTAACTAAAAACATGCTGCTGGACTGAGATCAGGAGACTGACTTAGCCATTGAAAATTGCAAATTTCTTTGCCTTGGGTTATTTTTACAGTTTGCTTTGGGTCGTTATCCATTGGCACTGTGAAGACCTGTGTGATCAGTTTTAAAGCATTTGTCTGAATCTGAGCAGAGAGTACAGCCCTTTATGCTTCACAATTCATCCTGCTATTTCTATCAGCAGTCACATCATTAGTAAACACCAGTGACCTCTTTCCACTGGCAGCCATACATGCCTGTGTTAACATTTTAGACAGATGGTGTGGTATGCTTCAGCTCATGAGTTGTTTTTCTCTTTCTCCATACTTTTCATATCCCATCATTCTGGTTTAAATAAAACTTGATTTCATCCATTCACTCCGTGTCCCTCCCTCACTCCCTCCCTCTCTTAGTGTTTCGTCTTCCTTACCTGTGTCCCCTGTTCCTCTCCTTGTGTCTCATCTCATAGTTTATCCCCGTTGCTGTGTAAAGCCCATGTGTCTTAAGTCTGCGTGTCAGTATTCCTGTTTTATTGTGACATTCTCTCGTCCTGTGTTCATTGTTTTAAGTATTGCTTCCCCCATCTTGTCACATCTAATTCGCTCAAGCTGTGGTCCAATGTGTTTATTTTGGTTTACCTGTTTCTGTTCATGTTTTGTTACCTGCCATAATAAATGGCATACCTTTCGTAAAAGCTCAGTTTTTGATTTTCTCCTGTGGTCTGTGTTTTGGGTCCTCTTAAAAAAAAACACATGATTTGCCTTGTAACAACATCTAGCTTTCCTGTTCTTGAGTGGTTTGCACCTTGTTGTAAACTCTCTGTATTTCCATTCATGAATGTGTCTCTTGATTGTAGACCTTAACAATGATCTCAGTGCCTCTTTTAAGGGAGTTCTTGACTTGAATAGATGTTATGAAGTTGTTTTCCTTAACCAAGGAAAGAATTCTGTGATCATCTACTGTAGTTCTCTTCTGTGGTCATTCTTTTTGGTTACTCCTCAACCTTTAGCTGCCCTTTGAAACTGCTTGTCAGCCAATCGTCTAATTACCTATGAAAATAAGGGCTTTGTATAAAAAGAGTTGTAATGTCTTAAACAGATATCATACTTTTGTCATCTTGTTTGTTTTAAAATCCACTGTGGTGTTGTAAAGAGGTAATACTACAAGAATCTGGTCCTTTCATTTGATATTTGTTGCCTGTATGTGCCTGAATTTGGTCTCATCTTTATCTATTCTGAAATGTCAAGAATGGGTGGATGGAAGTGATTAAAATGACTCTTTTGTCTTCTGCTCACATTTTTGTGTTCTCTGGAACTACCCAAACACAAAGAGTTAACTCAGGGTGAACATACTCAGAGCCAGTTCTGATTAGCTTTTTATTGACTTTTTGAAACAGGTCTGTGCTGTCACACAAATAAACCTCCCTGTTCACTGAGGTTGATACGGGGTGTGATTATATGTTGAAAAAAATGTACAGGCTCCATTATGTCAGATGACAAAATAAGACATAACATATGTTTGCATTTAGCTCTGAGCAGACATGCTATGGCTCTGTACTCGAACAGCTATGTTTTCTTAATTCTTATACATCACTGCCATCACTTGAGGGCAGCACTGTACAGACAACACTTGCTGTATATGGCTCATTGGTCTCGTCTTTTGGCCAAATGCAGCATGGTTTGCAGCCAACATGGCTTTAGGCTTCTGTTGCTGTGAGTTTTTGCTGTTGCTGTGCTGTTATAGGGCTTGTTTCCACCATTTTCTCAATGGAGTGAAACAGAAAAGACCAAGAACAAGGCAGCAGGACACAGGAAATGAGGCTACTTGATCAGAAGCAACACAGCAAAGAAAATTGGAGTAGAAAACACTGTGGGCACTATATACTGCCAGGTAACTATAATATGGCATAAAGCATAAAGAGGAACTGAAAAAAAGACAGGAGGTGGAGCTGGAAGTGGCAGAGCTGAAAATGTTAAGATTTTTGTTGGGATTTGGACAGGATTAGCTATGAGTACATCAGAGAGACAGCTCAGGTTGATTGGTTTGGAGATACAGAGAGGCAAGGTTGAGATGGCCAAACAGGAGGAAAAGAGGAAGACCTCGGAGAAGACTCATGGATGTAGTGAAGGAGGACATGCAGAGGGTTGGTGTGACTGAAAAGAATGCTATGGATAGGGTGAGATGGAGGCAGACGGTCCACTGTAGTGACCCTTAAAGGGAGCAGCTGAAAGAAAAAGAAGATTTTAGGAAATGTATATTTTAAAATCTGAAAAATAAGACATAGCCAAAAGAACACCAAAGAACACCAGAGTACAGGTAGAAAGGGACATAACATAGAAATAACTAAAGTAAATGAAAACTGTCTTCGTCAAAGTGCTTGAGTAAATGTGAGTTCCACTCTATCACTGGCTCTATCCACACTCTCATCCAATGGTGTTGGTGGTGGAGGGTGAAGTGTTGGAGCGCCAACGCTCCCCCACCCCTTGGTATAATTCTTTCTAAATAACATGAAGTGTAGCTTATGACTGACTCATTAACCAATTTGTCAATTAATGTATTTCTTTCTTTCTTGGACTGATGAAGGACAGTTAAACTACAGCATTGACACTGAAAACCATTATGGAAAATGGGCACATTATAATACAAGTCACAATGAATAAGCTGAAGTCAACAACATATGAGAGGTAATTTCAAAGAGCCTTCGCCTACTTTCACATCAGTCATCCAGTGGTGCCTGTCAGCACAGTGCTGACGTGTAACTGCAAAACTTTGAAGCAACTGTTCACTTATTCATATGGATAGTGTCAGCCACAGAGAAAGAACCCAAGCCATATATAGAAGGGCTCCTATACCATAGAGACATCAAATCACATCATCTGTCCTGTGTATGCGAGCCAATGTTGTATTTGCAAATGAAATGTTGGGTCGAGCTGGTGTTTGTGTGAAGGAAGAACAATGGCTGGTCTGAGGTTTCACAGAAAATAAGATGCTTTTGATGCACCAGCACTCCGGGGTCCAAGTCAAAAACATTCTAATTTATCAAGACTCACACAGACAAAAAGAGCTACAGGTAGGTGTTTTCTCTCTCAGCATTGGTCACTAATGATGTTTGGGAGCACAACTCTCCCTCATCAAAACAAGAGGAATCTGATAGTCAGCTTCCATTAAAAAAAAAAAAAGAAGCTTTTTTTGTTACAGTGTTCTGATGCCAGCCCCACAAGGGAATTTTCAAATCATCCCTCAGCAGCCACAACAGCTTTGTGTTATATAAGTTAAACAGAGCAGCAGGATTTTACAGAGATTCTTTATGCATTTGTTTCATTTTTTTAATCTGGTAAGAGTAGGTAAATTTATAACTAATACAACTGCATCAGCTGCAGTGAGCTGGACTGACTCTTAACTCTGGTTGTAACCAAAGTTACCAAAGTTGTAACTTTGTCTGCAAAGTACATCCTTTGTTTATTACAAAGGATGTACTTTGCAGCAGGAATGGAGAAAGCCTGGCGCCTCAAGTGAAATGTCCTTTAAATTCTACTGGATGGCTGTAAGCATCTTTTTGTTTTCCAGCACTGGCTGCTTCTCCTCTGCTTATTTCCTTCTGTCAAAATAGTTTCCGTTTGAGAATTACTGCTGACCCATTAAGAGCAGAGTATAGATTAATGGAGTTGTTCTTCCACTAATCAGTATTCTCTAAGAGGCACTATAGACTGTCTCTAGTGCAACTCCTAAATATTCTCCCAAGATTTGTTTTATCCTCTATGAGCATCTCCTGATTTTCTACTCGATGACCTCTCAAATGGGGTCTGCCCAGCGACTATGCAAAGGAATCACGAAAAGATATTACTTCTGAATGTTTCAGTAGAGACTTTAATGTGTCACTAAGGCCTAATAGGTTTTTATAAGTTTTTCATTTTGTGGCACAAATGGCCTGTTAGTCACTGAACTATTGCACTTAAAAGTGTAACATATGCATTCAAAAGTACTGGGGAACAACTTGTTAAATGTAAGATTTGTGTAATTTAATTACAAAAGAAATCTGAAATTTCAGTTTAGAATTTAAATGTTGGTGATCACAAAGGGGTTCCACCCGAATATATTACCATCCACAAAAAGCCTACATGTAGAACGTGCGTTTTTGTTTTGCAACTTTTTGTTGCGTAAGAGTCCTGTCACAGTACTGGGTCTGTGACCCAGTGTTTTGTGTTTATTGGTTAATTTATATTCCTTGATTATTGTTATTCATGGTTTTTGATTCTCATTGTTTTCTGCTTATCTTATATTCTTAGTTTCTAGAATTTAGGTTTCTGTTACTTTGTCTTCCCCGTGTTCTCGTCTCTATGTTCCCTCTGTCTCCCCTGTCAGTCGCGTATCTATGTCTCAGTGTCTAGTCTGCGTCTTTGTGATTGTCTTGTGTTTCCTGTTTTATTTTGATAATCCCTTACTCCTTGTCAGTGTATCTAGTTTTGCTTTCCCTTGTGTCATTATGTCTAATTAGTCCCAGCTGTGTTTCTCTCCTGTTTCCCATTCCCTCGTTCTTCATTGGATCCACGGCAGTTTGCTTACCAGCCTGGCATCGGGGTGGAGGACGCCATCATCTACCTCCTGCACCGAGCTCTGACTCACCTGGAGAAGCCTGGAAGCACTGTGAGGATCATGTTCTTTATTCACACTATAACCAGGGTTTCCCTCTTATCTGTATTTCAGTTTATTTAATTTAATAACTGTACAGTTCTCTGTTTTTGGTAACCATTGTCCTTGATGTAAATATGTAAAAAATTGTGTATATTTCTGTTCTGTGTCCTGTGTACTGTTTGTTTGTATATGTGTCTTTCTTGCTGCTGTTACACCCAAATTTCCCCTTGTGGGACAATTAAAGGATTATTCTATTCTATTCTAAACAGACAACATCTAATAAAGACCTGACAAGATACAGGAAGACACTTGGAAGGCTACTAAAACACCAAGCATCAAAAATATAAATAATTGAATATTTGAATATTTAAATAGAGATGTATATATTATATGCACTGAAAAAATATACATAGAATGTGTGCTATGCTCTGTTTCTGTACCACAGTTTTTGCACCATGACAACGAGACAAATTCCTTGTTTCTGAATTCTAAAAATACAAAACTCAGGGTTCAAAACTCAGGACCCCAGAGTTGGCAGTTCTTGGATATGAAGGTTATAAGCTGAAGAGTTCGTACACAGGCATGGACTACTCTCTGCATGTACTACATGCATTAAATGTTGGCTGTTTCCCATCAAAAACAGTTTTTATTTCTTTCAAAATAAAAGAACACCAATGACTTCTAAAAAACTGATTTAATGTCATTCATTCTTAATCTGTTGAAACTCAGATAATTCAGATAATTTTACTAGCTAAATGCATGGATTCTTTAATCAGCAAGGCAGATAACATAATTGCTAATCAACTTTTTAACGTGATCTTGCATTGGTTATTAATTATTCCATTAATGATTTGTGACAAATGATACCATTATTCATTTTTTGTCCTTTACAATCTTTTTCATGTTAAATTACACAAACAGTTGAAACTCATGAAAAGTTGTATATAATCCTAAAATTTGGAGGCGTTGTGTAGTTCCCATTTAACGTTCTAACTGTGACATTTGATCTAGACAAGGTGAAAGGTCATAGATATACAGGGGTAAATGTCAAACAGGGTAACTTTAGTTTAACAAATGGCCTACCAAACAAAAAAGCTTTGACAGTGAGCTGACCACACCTCATCCCAAACAGTAATCTGTGGGTCATGGCTCCCCTCCCTTATCTCAAATCATAAACCACAGAAGCAATTTGGACACAATAACTCATCCACATGAATGAGTTATTGGGGCTCTGAGACTTACTCTCACTTAATCAGATAAGGATTAAAAAAAAAAAAAACACAAACTCCTCTGGAACTTTGAGCATCTTTACTGATTTAGAAAACAGCCGAGCACGTTAGTGAAGCGCTGTTACCAGGAGAAATCATGAATTCTGCATATGTTCACAACCTCAATGACCATTAAACCGTCCTTACAGTAAACAAAGTAAAACATGCAGTTGGAAGTCCAAGATGTAGGGACCTTTAAAAGACTTAGCACATAACATTAAAAGTAAAAAAAAAAAACGAAAAAATGTAGCCATAAAATGATCTCTGTTTGCCTGTCTTAGATGATCATAACACACTATGGTATAGCACTTTTGGCAAGGCTGGGCTATGAATGATTTCACAGAGTTTTCCTGGTAGGTTGATACTGCTCACCAATGGCAAGGTCGGAGAACGAGCACAGCGTTTTCCCCACAAAACACAAAGTACACAGAAAGGTTTATAGATGTAACGCTACAGCGGCTATAAATAATGGAATTCTGGCGTTTTTTGATATTCTTCAGTCTGTACTTATGTCAATATGAAGAATTATGACGGCACTTTAAAATAGGAGCAAAATGTAAATAAAGCATTAGGAGTAAAATTACTTACAATGCAGAAAGGCACTTGCATAGCATTTTAACTGAAGTAGTAATATGTTAGCTGTAGTTTTGTTGTGTGAGATGGGGCTGATTCAAATTAAATTAACATATGTTAAATCATGAAATCTGCATATTTATATCTTTTAAATGTGTTGATTTTAATCCATAATTGGTTGAAATATTCCATCTGTACTGGTGGGTGGTTTTCATTTTTTGTTGTATCAAGTATCATAAATAATCAAAATAATATCTACAGGTGTCAAATGCTATAAGTCTGAAGTGATATTAAATAGTAATGCGCATAAAACTGTAAAATACATCATTAAATGAACTGTGAGGTTCCACAGCTGCCGTTGTGCTTTCTTCTGATTTGAAGATCAGGTCACTGATGTTTGAATTTGTTAGTTTTGTTTTTATTTAAATTCTTACACTTGTTATTTAATTGTTCTGTAATCGAGACAATGAATTTCCCTTTATGCCTTTTATTTCAAAAAGCAAGCCTATAATGATTAATTAGATGAGATGATCACAATGTAAGTGTGGACTTCCTGAAGTTTGGGATAAAATTTACCAGTCATGCAACAGGAATTCTGTCTTGGCTGAAGAAAATGTGTCTGTCTGATGCACTCCTCCGGGTATCTGTTTAGTCTCACTCTAAGCAATCTGACATGATGATGATGAACTCTTACACACTGAAGGGTCAGATGTATCAGCGTAATGACGACTGCTGAAACACACATCATGATTCCAGCTCACTTGGTGAACGTTTTGTCACTGTAACTGATGAAAACATGTATGATAATCGTGGATCCTCAGAGCTTTTAGATGGCCTTCTTCAGACCAGAAAGTTCCCTCAACGTACAGTATGTACTGTAAAACTATGTGAGTTCAAACCTTTGTGTTTACTCTGTTCGCATTTTTCTTGTCATAATATTAGCCAAGGCCCTTTAGGAAAGCTTACTGTGACTTCTTTCCTTAGTTTTCCTGACCTCATTTTACCTCCCAGTGTTCAGAGGATGACCGGGACAGGGAGACAACGTACTGCTGTTGTTTCAGTTCCAAGTTCATCTCATGGTATTCATTTGCCTTCTGGTCCTTATTACATGGACTCGCTTTGGCCTGCAAGGTTTATTATATTGTTGTGTTTTAGTAAGATGGCTTTAAGTAAATTGAAACTAACTGACATTTGCGTGACTGTGTGTATATAGGACCACAATCAGAAACCCTTCTCTCCCTCCCAGCGCCCAACCTCCTCCACCTCCCAGTGGAACCCATCTTCTCTTCATCATTAATAACAACGGACACTTCTCAGAAACTGGAGAGCCACATTTCTATCCCTCTCCCATCTCTTCCTTTCTTTCTCTACTTCTCTTTAATTGTGTGAGAGGGTGCTTGAGTTAAGTTTCCGTGTTGGGAAAGCATGCTTGTGCCAGATCTAATTTAACACTGAGCTAGTCTTGGAGGTTTCAGAGAAGGAGCAGCGAGAAGAGATTGTTTGGAAATTGCAGCACAAACTTCACAAAACACAAAAAGACATAGTGTAAGTGAAGCCAGAGAAACGCAGAGTAATGAATACGAGAGTGGTTTTCCCAGGCTCTGAGTGTCAGAAGTAACAAAGTTCTGGTCTTCACCACAAACACAGGCACCGCAAACACATGCAACAAACACAAAGAAACAAAACTACTCAAACACTGATAGTAAAAAAAAAGAAAAACAATAAGTAAGTAATATAAATGTGTTTCTAACAAATAGTTTGATTGCACTTTGCGTGCAAGTTCTGCCAAAGATAAAAGTGCAAATGTCTCGTTAAATAGAGCCGCTTAGGTCACTAGGGTGGTGAACTTTTGAGGTCTTTACACAGCGACTAGTTTCGTCTACAGTCTGAGTGGTTTGGCGTCCTGCTGAGTGAAAGATAAGTAACCGTTGTGTGTGTTTTCTTGAGTATTCATATCAACAGGAACCATCAAGCAGCTATTAATGGTCTAATTACACAAACAGACTGATGCTGCAAAAAGAAACCTATTTACAGTGGGGTGAACTTACACAACACCCTCACACGTTTTAAAGGAATGTGCAGTGACAGCTCCTCCTACTATAATTAGGCCATAAACAGAAGGATTACCAGACCCAATTAAAAGTAAACCCCAGTCTCTGTCCGCACATTCTCCAGCTGCTCTGTGGCAACCCACAATTCAGACAGGAAACACTTAGTGTACGAATACTAGAAGCCAAGTAGTTTCATGTGTCGTGGATGTTCTCACAAATGAGGAACCCTATCTGCTGTGTGTAAGACGTCTCGCATGCCAGACACGTTCAGAGACAGGCCTGTTTTTAATGGTGTAGTTGAAGTTCGGGTGGAGTTTGATTGATGTTTATGCATGTAGAAATGCAAGTATTTACATTTCAGGATATATACAATAAAAAAAAATAGTCACCTCAGATGAACAACGACACATGATGTATTACACCATGTCATTGTTTTTTAACAAATCATAAGCCTAAATGCAGAACCATTGTGTGTATAGCTAAGTACGCCCCATGATTCGGTAACTGTTAGAGCCCTTTTTAACGACAGTAACTTGAAGTAAGCCTTTCTTATGATTATATCACTCTCTCACATCACTGAGGAGGAATTTTGGTCTACCTTTATTTACAAGGTTGCTTCAGCTCACTGAAGTCTGTTGTAAGATTCTGCCACAGTGTTTCAGTCGGGTTCAGGTCTGGACTTTGATTCGGCCGTTGCAACACCTTCTTCTTTTGTTTTTCAGATATGCTATTTTAGATTTGCTGCCACGCCATTCTTCTGTTGGATAATCCAGTTTGTGCCAAGCTTTAGCTGTCAGACAGATGGTTCACATTTGATTCTAGAATTATTTGTTATACCGAGGAGTTAATGGTCGATTCAGTGAATGCAAGGTGCCCAAGTCCTGTGGCTTCAAAACAAGCTCAAAACCTCAACCCTTCACCACCACTCTTTACCAACTACTCACAGTTCAATAAGGAGACATTATTAGAAGGAATTGGACATGAGTTATTGATGTACAGAACTCATTTTGAGGTATTTGGCGGTTAGACCCTGACGGCCCAGAACAGCAGAACAGAATCCCAGCGGTGATAGGGATTAGGGCAGGATCCCCTGGAGTCTCGATGCCGCTGGTGGAGATGAAGATGGAGGCTTGAATGGAGCCTGAGTGATGAGAGGCGGTGATAGGGAGGAGGTGGGTTGTACGAAGGTGACTGCAAGGAAGAATGACAGATGGGTAGTGAGATTTAAAGTACGTGGAGTGAAGGCTGATTGGCCTGAAGAAGGCTGACAGAAAGCTGATTGGACTAGACCCATGATCAGCTTGACAACGTGGGAAAGCGGAAGTGATGTAAGGCTTAGATTAGCTGCCAACAACTGGGAAGCAGACAGATGAGTGACTACTGATCTTCCTTATTGAACTTAGGCATATGCTTCATTTGGTATGAGGTGTTTCTGCCGATATGCTGTGTTTCGTTTTCTTCAAACACGATGCTGCGCATAGCCAACCGTCTTCACTTTGGTCTCATCTGTTCATACTTTGCCAGAACTATGGTGGTTTTTACATGTAACTTTGCAAAACTAAGCTGTGCTGCCATCTTCTTTCATAGAGAAGGGGCTTTCTCCTTCCAAACGAGACATAGTTCTTCAGTCCTTTTGTAATTGTTATGTGGTCTCTTGCAGGTCCTGAGCTGTCCCCAGATACCTAGGGTCCTTCTCACCCTCATTATTAAACACGTTTCATGAAAAATGCACACACTCATGATCACACACACAAAGAAAAAAAAACATGTTGACTGAGGCCTGTAGAGAGGTAGCTGGGGTTTTTTTGTAGTTTCTGACCTTGGGGATTTGCTGGGATAGCCACCCCTGGGAAGATTCCAGCAACTGTCTTTAATTTTTTTCTGCTTGTGAATAAATCTTCTCACTGTAGAATGATGGACATCAGATTGTTTGGAAATGACCTTATTACCCTTCCCAGATTGATGGGAAACCACAGTTTCCCAAGTTAATTCCCGGTGGCTTTCCTAGGTATTAATTGTATACTTAGTTTTTATGAAGTACTTCTGCATTTTTGCTTAGTGTTTGTTAAATAAATAATGGAACAGTGTAATATGTCATGTGTCTGAGGTTGCTAATACCAGATAAATTATATCCTCATACCCAAAACCATAGAACTGAAATAAGGTGTACTTTCACTTTAACATGACTATATAATCAGACACAGTTTAAATAAACTTAAGATGGGCCAAATAAATTATGTTATTTACTGAGACTGACATTAGATTATTATCATTAAACAGGACAGACACCACATATTAACAGAGAAACAGCTAGTTTATCGAGGTCCATAGAAAAAAATAACTTGGTTATGTAAATGAAATAAGATAAATATTTTAGAAGAAGAATATCTGATCATCTAAACTAAGCAACCCATAGTCTGATTTTCTTGTGGCCCTAACTGTTCTGTAGACAAGTTCTGAAAACAAATGTAAATCTATCTTACCTTTTACAAAACAAAAAATGTCTGTCATGGTTCTGTAAACATTTGAGGCGCTGATGTAATGTTTCTCACTCATATATAGATTATTGGCTTTATAGATTATGAATCCAGCAAATGTGCAAAAATGGGGAAAAGAGAGCACACGTAATGGAAAATGTTGGTTTTTTTGACATAATGGCACGCCTCAACATCTGATCGTCTTTCATGCGGGGCCCGTGGAAAAATGTGGTATAACCGAATTCATTGCTGGATCAATAACTATAAGCAGCATTGTCCCTGAGACAGTGGAACATCCCCAAACCACATTTCCACCATTGTGCTTCACAGCTGGTATGAAAAGGTTATTGTCTGCCTTTGCCTGAGACAAAAATATCTGCTGTTACTGCAGCCAAAAACCTTTGTCTTTGATTTTTCTGTCTAGAGTTCACTTTTCCAAACAGCCGGATCTTTGGCTGTATGTTCATTGTCAAACTTTGGTTTCGCTCTCATGCTCTCTAAGGCTTTTCCTGGCATGCCTCCAATGCAGGTCAAATGTCTGCAGTCACTTTCAGATTGCTGACACATGATCTTTGACACCAACAGATGCAGTTTTACCTGCACGATGATGAAGTTGTATTGCTCTTGGAGACATTTTTTTACATTGCAAAAGACCTGCTTTTATGTTTTGGGGTGGATTGCCAGTCATGGACAAATTGGCAGTCATTTGAAATTTCCACTACTTTTAGATAATTTTCTTTACATTGGAAAGAGTTATTCTGTTATATTTTAGGACATCTTTTTTTAACCAGTTCTTAGGTATTTTTAGCCTCCCTTTTTCTGAATGTCTTACAGCATGATGGCACCACACACTTCACTAGACAAGACCCACAGCAGTTTAAACAAAATAAGACTTCTACTTGTGAGTTATTGCCACATAATGTAGAACCCGACCTCCATCCATTTTCTTCTACTTATCCAATTCAGGGTCACAGGGAGGGCTGGAGTCTGTACCAGCTGTCCGTGGTGAGAGGATGAGTATACCCTCGATAGATCATCAATCTGTTTAGGGCTAATAGAGGGGCCAATTAAGAATTGCCACTCAACCTAAAATGCATGTCTTTGGGCTGTGGAAGGAAGCCAGAGTACTGAGAGAGAACCCACGGGGGCATAGGGAGAACCCAGGAACTCCTTGTTGTGAAGTGACAGTGCTAACCACCACAACACCATGTCAACTTAATGTGGAAACATTGATTATAATTTTCAAGATTTCAAGGTTTGATAAATGTAGGGGTGTAGTCACGTGTATTTTTAATATAATTTAAATTATGAAAAACATTTCCTTATAGTAGATCACATTTACAAGCACTGTTTCAAAGACATTTAAATATGTCCTCAGATATGAAAAAAGTTATCCTCTTCTGTTTGAACATATTTTTCACATCACAGAAGATAACTGTTGAGAAATATCACAGATGTTTTATCTTAAAAAATACTTTGGCTTGAGTATGTGTTTGCCATATGTTATACTTCAGTTGACAGGAACAGTAAGTACATGATTTGCAGTACGGTTAAATGGCGCTTCTCACAATACAATTGTCATCAGGCAGTCAGACAAACAAATGCCGACATGTTTTACACAATTTAAATAGACAGTTTGTCTGGAGAGGCATTTTGCTCAGACAGTTTGTTGCTATCTTGTTTTATGGCAGCTGCAAGAAAAAGGCAGTGACATTCAGATGTGTATAAATCACTCTGAGCCATGAGATTCAACAGACTTACTGCAGATCGCATTCATATTTCACCTCACCGGTCAAGCTGTGTAAATGGTGCTTCTGTGAATAAATATTAAAAAAAAATCAAACACACACTCTCTCCTGGGAACTTGGCCCACATTCTGCCTGGGTTTAGCTTCTCTCCTAGTCAGAGCTACGTTTCCCGGCTCCAAGGCCCCTGCTTCTGTCTCTCTGTGTGTCTCTGTGCTTCTGCGCTTGCTTCTTTTCCTTTAGGTAAGAGCCACGAGAGCTCCGACTGAGTTCTGCATATAGAAACTGCGTGTCCGTATGTGAATGAAGGATTGTGGGTTGGTGACCACAGCTGCTGCAAAACGGGGTAAAGGAAACAGGACTTTACCCAGCTGGATCTGGGCCCTAATCTGGACACACACTCAGCGTAAACCTTCAGATTCCTCGAAATGGACACATGCTGTTCTGTGTCAATCCTTAGCTCAAGCGTCCACCCTTCTCTCACCCTAACTTCAGGGTCCACATCTTATTTCCTAAAAAATGTTAATGTTTTGGGGAGCCATCATTGTTGTGCTGAAAAATGAAGCTTTCGCCAATCAGATGCTTTCCAGATTGTGTTGCACTATGGATAAAAATCTGACAGTACATTTCTGTGTTCATCATTCCATCAACACCACTGGCTGAAACACAAGCCCCAAACTATTACAGAGCCTCGGCCATGTTTTGCAGATAGACGTTCACTGTTGTACCTCTCTGCTGAACATCTCTGTAAATATTAATGACAAAAGTTTCACATTTAGATTCATCACTCCATCAGACCTGTTGTCTCAAATTTTTAGTACAGTTCTTGTGTAATTTGACAACCTCAGTCTTTTCTTCCCGTTTCCCTTCATTAGGAATGTCTTCTTGACAGCCATCCTTCGAAAGAGATGATGAGACTTCAGCAAACAGTAGATGGATCAGCTGAAGAGCCAGACGCATATGTCAGGTCCTGGTCAGGTACAAGGACTTCACTGGAATTTTTTTTTTTTTTTCAAGAAGCAGAAAATGTCCAAAGAAAACTTTGAAAGACCTCCAGAAAGCCTGAAGAACTGTTGCTCAAGACCACTTAGAAAAAATCCCAAGAAAGTCTTGCTGCTTGGAAGAAATATATAAAGAAATGAAAGGTGGGTCAAGAGTTTTACACAGTACTGTTTAAATTTTCAACTCATTTTCAAGAGATTTGGTTTGTGACAAATGCTAGACATGTGTTCACAATAAGAGGTTAAAAAATGAGGGTTTTCCTGTCTCCAACATTTCAACGAGTCATCTGCTTGGTCATGTCAAAGTTTGAGTTGAAATGAGAGACGCAGACAATTTATTTGGTTTAAAACTTTTTCTCTATGCTGTGGTCCCTGAATGTGTTCCAACTTTTGACTTACAAAGGAAGTTCATCTGAACAATGCTGCTGTTCACTTTTTTGCAGACACAATACTGTTAGGCCCCGTTTGTGGTCACTCATATGCAGAGATGGGCAGTACAAGTAACCCGTTACTGTAATCCGATTACTTTTTTCAAGTAACGAGTAATGTAAGGGATTACTATTGCAAAAAAAGTAATTAGATTACTGTTACTTTCCTGTAAGCACGTCGCGTTACTGCGTTACTAAACCATCGTGATTTTGTTTGTGAGAGTGTCTCATGACAATGACGTAAGCGCGTGCGATGTCCGTGGCAGCAACAGACGTGTGCAGATCAACAATGGATAATATGGAGTAAAAAGTGACAAAAACATTAGCGTCCCCTGTACACTCTGCGTGGGAAGAAAACTTCTTTCTACAGTGAAAAATTAAACTTCAAATCTGAGCAAACACCTAGCAAGACGTCACAGGAATGTGAAAATCACAGAGAATCCCCCGGATCCCCCCGCCGACATGACCGCTGCAGCACCGGGCAAACCTCCACCCGCCCCACTCCTGCTAAACAGGTAAAAATAGATTTAAGAGCGACAGGACTCGGTGCCGCTGAATCTTTGACTTTATTTATTTTCTGCTGTGTTTTACTTGCATCTCTTTGAAAGAGTGAGTGTAAACGCAAAAAATATTTTATTTTATATGCTGGAATATGCAGAAAATAGGTTTGAATGTTCAACAATTTCTTCAAGTCAAAGACTGTTGCATATAATTTAATTTTTGCTTGATCCAATGTGGATAAAGTTAAAAGATTAAAACTAATAAAACAATTTTAAAAAGAGACTTTTTTAATTTGATTACATTTTATATGATGGATTATGCATAAAAAATAGAACTGGGTTAAAGGTCTATTGCTTTATTACCTATTCAGCTTGTGTATCATGTTTTTAAAAAGTAACTAAGTAACTAATTACTTTTGAAAATAAGTGATGGAAGAGATTGGTGGGAACATTAGATACTACATTGCTGGTTCATACTGTATTAATGGTAATGGGGTTCTTAGACAATTTAAAACTACAGAAGTAACACCTTTGGACCTAATAATACGTCTCGCACCCTCCCTCTCTCTCTCTTCTTCTCTTTCCTTTGATAATCTTTAGCCATTCTATCAGCCACTGCTATCTTAAAAGGGCACACATTACATGTATGCCAAGAACAGAGGGAGCTGCGGAGGTTCATTAGTGAATCCAATTATTTTTCAGAAACCCCAAACAACCTGAATGTTGTTGATAGATACATACATATATACACCACATAAATATTCATGCTGTTAATAAGAAAAATCCCCCTTGAGCAACTAACAAATTATGAGATATCCAGTCACATTCTAAAAGGGCCTCAAAATGTTTTTCTATCACTTACCCACAAAGTAGCAGGTTTTCACAAGAGACACTTGTCCTGGGGTTACAAAACTGTGATATAATTTATTTCCAAGCCACTATACTTTTGAAAGACCTTGTTTTGGTTAATTTGGTATCAAATCCAAAGAAGCCTCAAAGATGCTTTAAATAGAAGACAATTCTTGCAAAGAGCGTTTGGCTCATGCAGACTTTATATACAAAATATCATCACAGGTGCAGAGTATCAAAGAGTCTATGCTAACATTACAGCAACACCCACACATTACATTTTTGGCTTCTTTTTCACTCATTTACAGTCAACAGAACATTGACATTAAAAAGGAAATAATTTAAGAAGTGTGTGTGCTGTGTCTACAAATATACGACAACTTGGCAAGTGGCTACTTTTTAAATTGTTAACCTGTTGCAAACAATTTGTTCACATTTCTTTTGTTGAACCTTTTAAAAAATGCTAAAGACAATGTAATTTCACAGTTCATAGAAGTTTTATGGAGTGATGAATCCAAATTTGAAATCTTTGGTTTCAGTTGTCATCAGTATCTACAGAGGAGGCCAGGAGAGAGGTACAACAGTATGTCTATTGCTACCTCTGCATGACAAAGTGTAGCTTTACAAAAGAAGCCTGGAGAGCTATTCCTGAAGACTACTTAAAGAAATTACAAGAACGCTTGCATAAGAGAGTTCGGGGTGTGTTGAAGAATAAAGGTGGTCATACCAAATATTGAATTTCCAGCTCATTAGAACTGTGGAGACTCTTTTTTCACCTTGCATACTATGTTTCCATGTATGTTTGCACATGTTTAAATAAATCACTACATCTAGTTCCAATTTTCCTAACAAAATTTAAAGAAACGAAGAGTGGCTAAAGACTTTAGTGAATATATATAGATCATTTAATTTGTCTTTTACAACTTTTTGCAAAATGAACACCAGAATTAAGAAATAAATTATATTATGGATTGTATATGTTCATTATGAATCTATTTTTAGTCATTTTCTTTTCCTTCCTTCCAATTTTCTTGGAATTGCACACAATAGGAATGAATTACTTGCACTTATCGTCCCAGATATCTTCTATTACAATTTTACATTGTGTTCAGGCTCAGTGGATCACAGGTAATGTGAACAAAACCCTTAATTACCAGTTAATGATGCGATCAGATG
Source organism: Etia nguti (assembly GCA_015106755.1). Lineage (NCBI taxonomy): Eukaryota > Metazoa > Chordata > Actinopteri > Cichliformes > Cichlidae > Etia > Etia nguti. The sequence continues at coordinate 22,213 of VUQG01044372.1, forward strand.
ATAGTATAGAGAAGAGAAGAAGTGTAACCGGTTTTCCACAGATCTTATGCAGGTCATGGTGATGAGTCAAAAGGATTTCAGCAGAACAAATATCTCTATAAACTACATTTAAAATATTGATATTTAGAGTCAAGTGCAGGGAATTGAACATGAAAAATGTTCCTCAATTTAAAAAAATGAACTGATATAGTGTGAATTTAACATTTACAAATTTGTCTTTGAAAATTGATGGTGGAAACTTAATTTTCACTGAATGTTAAGACTATATACATAGCATTAATGATTGTATATGCTATAGACTAAATTATATACATAAATTACACAGGTCATACAAGCCCAACAAACAGAAAGAATCTTCCCATTCAGTCTCTATACATTTTTGTTTTGCCCTTCTTCTGCAATAATGAAACACTGAGGGTAAACTGATTAATTTTGCTATACACACTAATCTAAAAGATCCTTGCATGCAAGCAGTGCTTCAAAGCTGGATCCTATTAGGCTCATTGCCAATCAATCAAACATTTGTCAACTATAAACAAGGTGTGACAATTAGCGCTTTGATGCGAGTTGCAGCAACATGAGAACACCAACAGCCCGACGATGGCAAATCATTTGAGTGGGAAATTGCAGGTGTCAAAAACTGGCAAATGATTTAATATGTCAAGGGGAACAGTCACATAATCACAGATTGAATAAACTAAATAAACAAAGGTTATTACATACTCTATACAGCATAGGTTTGTCATCTTCAAATGGGCTTTTTTTTTTACCCTGCACATTCTGTTTCATTTCCCTCCATATTCACAAGAGATCAGTCCACGGTTCACACAGACCTACCAGAGTGACCCTGCCTTGAACTCATAACGAAGCATATGGTCCAACTCTCAATTATGCATGGCTAAATCTTCCTTCTTTTAGAGGAAATGAGCACAGAGTGTTATTTTAGTATAAGGTGACCTCTTTCGCAGTGATAACATCAGGGGGACGTTATCCATTAAATGTGAGAACCCCTAATTCAATGCCCCTAACGCTGATGTTTAATTTTGACAAGTTTCAGAACTTACTAGTCACGTAGAAGAGCAAAGTGCGTCTGGTATTTTGTGATACCTACAGTGTGAGAGGCTGGCTTAAAGATGTCCTTTACAGATTTCCAGATTAAGTGCATGCTGGTGTCCTTTGAAATTCTGCTCTAATGTCAAGGGAATGTGTACCAGACTCACCCAATTCATGATTTGAATAGAATGCGCTGGGCAAAAGCTTAAAGACACTCCAGAGTGCTGGAGCATGGGGCAGCAGAAGCGCTATAATTATTGCAGTGAGTAGCTCTTAACTGGATGCAGAGGCCACATAAACACACAGAAGTAGTGAACAAGTCAAGATCCTGGTCCGCTGCATTTGTAGAGACTAATATTAAAGACTGCGTCATATCACAGAAGGCTTTTCTGGGCAGTATCGGGAATGATTTCCATTCTAGTCAAAGATGGGAAGGAAAAATTGCCAAAAATGTAATAACACAAGAAAATGTGAGACATTTTGTGATAGATAGATAGATGGGCCCCTTTAGTGGACAGCTGGTGCGCTGAAAGAATAATTGGATAAATGGCTGTCACTAAAGATAAAAAGAAACAAAATACCAAGACATGTGTGCAATAACAGGATTGTAATAATGTCTTTGTATATTTTTCATCATTAACAAGGCATAAAGTTGGAAAAATAATCCATAATACTGAAGCGTTGATGCTACACGGAATTAAATATTCAAATTCAAAGGCTTGTTTTCATGGCTGCTCTGTTCCATCAAAAAGAAATACCACAAACACTTTTCTATTTAATCTTTCAAAAAAAACTGTCACGTGGGATTAAATAATGTTTAGCAGCACATTATTTTGATGTTTAATTATGATTTGAACCAGCATTACAAACGTACAATTTAGCTTTGTCCTTAACTCCAAATTTTACAGAGGTAGTTTAAATATTTAGCATTTTTAAGAGGCCATAATATCTAACATTTGATACATTCAGCACAAGAATTAATTTATTGTTTATTTTGTTGTCCAGCTGGCCTTCCATTGAATTCCCAGCACATATGAACTTATCTGGTTGCCAGCTGTTTACATATTCAACAATGCACAATAATTTATACTCAGCCAGTCTTTGCAGAACATCAGCTGGCCATGAATTAATTAAGGCTTTCTGCTCTGATAAGTACCAGTCAGGAAGAGAGGGTGTTGTGTTGAATCTTACAAGAGTGTCTAATCGTTAACTCTGTGCTAAAGGGAATTTCTCTCTCAAGAGCGCCTCAGCTACTGGCAAAATATATATCCATGTCACGTCTGATCAGAAAACATCATTTGTTATTTTCAACTGAATGACGTTCGATTGCAAATGCAAAGAATGAAAAAGTGGTTTTGAAGCATCGTTCAGATTCACAAGTACAACATTTTTTTTTTTTTTTAAACCAAAGCGG